>JAJMAW010000088.1:0-60097 GCA_030565085.1 Sugiyamaella pinicola
ACAAATAAAACAATACAAAGGAAGACGGATTCAGCATGTGCCACCAGATAAGGGCTTGTCAGCGTTTTAAAACTTTTTATTGTAGGGTTCGTTGTTGGACTCAATATTTTAGGGCAGGGTCGGATTTCCACTTTTTGAAAGTGTCATAGGGAAACCAGTTCTCTTACGATAATATGGGGAAAACCTATGACGACCGCTCACTGGGTGAGAAGCTGCCAAGGGGTAGCGGTGGGATGTCAAGGAACTTGACTACCGCTTGTAGACCCTCCTTGGTATCAAGAAGGATAAGATTATAGCTCTCCCTGATGGAAGAGAACTGCTCGAAACGCAGGGAATGGCGACCCTTCAAGCTATATTTCGAAGTAAATGGTAAGCCAATATGAAAACAATCATAACATGATGGCTAATGCGATAGATACCATTAAATTAACAAATTCCTGGATTTTTGGAGAGTTTTTATCTTCGACATCAATAATTACACATTATTACATAACAGGCGGTTTTTGATCCTAAAACTGGAGGCTATCATACTCTCGAATTTCTGAACGACAAGATCTTGGTTCCTTGGCCCAGTTGGTTAAGGCACCGTGCTAATAACGCGGGGATCGGCGGTTCGATCCCGCCAGGGACCATGTTCTTTTTTCCTGTTCCAGGGGAGTTCTATTCATATTAGATAATATATGAAGCGCCTTCTTTTATTGTCTACAGTTACTATTGCTGTTCGATATTATGCTCAGATTATTACAATTTTTACAATTTATCTCAAGAGAGAACTAGACAACCGACGTTCACGTGATATTCATATTTATTTCATATTTACATACGCGTCTCAACAGAATCTAGTGATTCTTCCTATCTAATTAATAACAAAATGAGAAGGAGAGAACCTTCCTCATTATTATTTAGAGAACCAAATACGAGATTTGGCTTTTTATATGGTAATGATGATGGCGAAGAGAATTCGGTTCTATTCAACGGTAGGTGAAAAAAGTTGATGTATATGTGCGTGCTAACATCTGTTTCTAGATTCGATAATTGCTGAAGTAGCGAAAGCCGAAGATAAAGTTGGTATCAGCCCAGTACCCAGTTTCATTAGTGAATTGGGCTTAGGATTATTTGCTGATCCTTTTCATTTGAACGAACAGGAGGAAGAGCATGATCACAGCAGTGACGGAGCTTATGCTCCCGAAGCCCATGTAGACGACTCCCACACTTGGCCCATCTATGATGACAGAGATGATGACTACCACCGGCTATCAGAGCCTGTAGCAAAATATGGTTCGCATACCACCAAAACTTGGGAAGATTTCTTTTCTGACGTATATAATCATTTTGATCTTGATGACGACGTCGGGCACTTCCATATTAATCAGAGAAATTTCAAACTTCAAACACCTCTCTTATCTGAATTGAGCCGTAACGAGTTTGAAGCTGTAATCAGACTATACCATACCAGTGTTGAGGCAGACTACCCTCTAAATAATCTTATAACGCTGAATCAACTAATTATCTGTCTTTACTATGTGGTGATTGGCAGAGAATCACCAGTATTTAAATTCGATAAACGTAAAATGAGGTTTGCTCCTACATCCAAATATCGAATTATCGGTTGCAGCCAAGAGATTATTGGTGAAATTGTCAGCTTCTTTTCAGACTGTGGCTCCCGTCTAAAGAGATTGAAGTATACTTCTGACATTATTATAGGCCAAGGCGGTGCGACTAATCCAATCTTGTATTCATTTTCTAATTGCTTGACCCGAGTGATTTATCGAATTGAGAAGTTCTCATTACAAGCTTTTTCCAGGAACAAGCAACAGCTACATCAGCTATTAAAGATTTATAATCATTTTCAGGAACCTGCAAAAGTAGTAACTGTTTTGACGACTATTCTTGGATGTGCTGATGTACAGCTGGCTCCAAAATTGAATCGATTGCCAGATTCATATCGATTATTGGACGAAATTTACCACAGAACTGTTGTGTTCGAATCATCTGATAATCGACTATGTAGTCTTATTAAAATGATCCTACTGAAAACGACATCTCCTTGGTTACCAGAAGTGGGCCTGTTGATTGGATTAGGAAGTAAAGAGATATTCTCAAGGGCTGCCAGCGATATTGCAAAGTCAGATATTCTATTTCTTGATCATGATCCTGATACAGATCTTCTTGTTTTGAACAAGAAGAAAGTACCAGTGTTTCTACAACTTCGTTTGGCACGTCTTGTATTGGAGACGGTAAACTGTTTTCTTGTTATTATGAGATATGGTAATGAAGATGTCCAGAATAGAGTATACAATCTAAAGATGGGTTTAAACATGAAATGGTGTATCAATTTCAGTGAAGTCTTGGAATTGAATAAAGAAATAGAGTTATATGCGATATCGGTTCATAGTAGTATGTCGACGACAGACTCAGCAAACGAAAAAATTACACATAATACTGATACCAGGACAGATGATGATACATATTCGGGAAATATATTTGAGACACCTATTCAGTTGCAGTTACAATCCATGATGACGTCTACTAATCAAGATGGCAACTACGATGATTTAGTGGAAGCAATCGTTGACAAAACTGAAGAATCAGGTCAGGATACTATACCAATGGAAATGGTTGCCCAGTTAAGTTTTTCGTCGGTCATCTCTACCCAGTGGAAAATAGCAAATCAATTGGTTATGGCTGTATTCGCAGGAGAACAAGCTACTATAGATCATGCTAGATTAATACAGCAAACGTATTTCTTGGGTAATGGGGAATTGGTTGTAAGGCTAGAAGATGTTATTTTCGGTAGTAAAAGAGGCGGTGGACTTGGACTTGATTATCAGGAGCTGGGTGGCCGTGATCTCAGTGGTAGTAGTAGTGGTAGCTGGCCGCCATCTTCGATAGAAATTAACGGGTCTTTGTCAGGGATCATTGAAGATATCACGAACAGATTACCAAACGTATGTGAGCAAGTTCGACGAGGAGGGTTTATTAATTTCGGATATCCAGACGAAACGGGCGATTATTCTGGTGTAGAGGCCACGAACGTTTTTCGACTCAGTTACAGCGTCCCCCGACCTCTATCCCTGATATTCAATGCGGATGCTATACGCCACCTTGATCTGATATTCAGACGGTTGATGACGGGACTTCGATTATCTCATTGGCTGAAGCAGAAGAAAGCTCATTCAGTATACTATGTCAGAAGCAAAGCATTACGGCACTTTATTCACAGTTCTATTAGCTATATGAATTTCGTTATTGAAACAAAATGGGATGAATTATTGAAACGCCTGAACAACGTCAAATCACAAACTGATCAGGGCTCACTACAAGAGACTATTGACTTGGTTCAAACTACAGTCGAAGATATCAGTATCAATCTATTCACAGGCACCCAGCAAGATCTGTTGAATGCTATTTATTCATATGCGTTTATTGATCTTGATAGTGACGACGAGCAGGAACTACATTACAAAATTACTCAATTCATCACTCGTTTACACACAGATCAGTCTAAGCACTCCATCTTATATAGCCACCTTGTAGACCAGCTTACTTTCAATGGGTACTATGCGTAAATATCTTGCATCTATATATATATTTATTTATTTATTTCTCCTCGCCTGGTCTGCGTCCGGCGGCTATGCCCAGACTCGTTCTTTCTGGAGGTTTGCTTCGCGAACCGGCTCAGTGTTTGGGAAGCCTGTGGTCTAATCCAGTTCATGAGGCGAACCACAACGGGTCTGGGCAGAGCCCAGCCGCCAGAGGAAGACCCCCATAGCAGTGCTGCAGCCAGTACGGTGATCAGTCCGGGCCAAGCCCAGAGGCAGACGAACGAACTTGTTTCATACTTGGAAGAGATCACATTAATTTACATAATCCAGTTTAATAATTTTCGAGTTCATTGCAAAAAGGGTGCTTTTGGATGTTTTGGAAAGAAATTATCGGCTGTAGTTGAAGACATTCTTGAGGAGACCATCACGTTGAGCAAGTCTGTTAAGAGAGTCGTCGGCTTCACCACGGGCTCTGACGTAACCGGAGAGAGCGTAGGTGGTGTTGGAACCACTGATAGCACGTCCGTTCTCGTCAACGTTGGCAACGTTGATTTGGACAGAAGCGTGATCCTTGGCCTTGATGATACGGTTGGTGGCAGAGCACTTTCTGGGGACGTAAAGTTCGACCTAGAAGAGGTATGGTTAGTGGCTGTCGTTAACGCCATGATGGGATGATAATAAAAGTATGAGATGTATAGTTGGGTCTATCGAGTCCATTGAGATCAATCTAGTATTGGGTGCAAATCGGTTGAACTGTTGTTGCTATTTGTTATCTTGTTGATATTGCTTTTCAAATTAAGCATTTGAATCCAACTTCATGTGGCGAAAATACTGAAGTTTGTTCTTTGAATTTACAAGTCGCAAGAAGGCCGTCGCTATTTTGTTGGTATAATTTGACGTTTCATACGACCAATCTCATCACAGACATCTCAATAATCTCAATATACATATATCGCTCATCGAATACTTGTTTTCTAACTTACAAGAACTCCCTTTTCGTTTTCCATTTTGACTTTTGTGTAATTAGACTTATGTGGATTAACACTAACGGTGATGACGATATGAAAAATGCCTGTATGTTTGGTGAAGTGGATGAATGGTGTTTGGCGTGTAGGAAAGTTTGGTCTGGGTTTGGGTTTTGTGGATGAACTTATTACTCTAATAGGAAATATGTGACTTTGCTCTGGTAAGTAAACTGGCTGATAAAAGGCCAATATGCATTTATAGGATTATGGCAATGTGCATATTGGGAGATGAAATGATATGCAGGGACAACTTTATTGGAGAGAATGATAGGTGAATGCATGTCTTCATCAATACAATATAAAACTTGAGCAAAGATATAATAGCAGCGAGATGTGAATCGGGTCGATTTCGTTACTGGCAAGTAGCCATATCTTAGAGTTTAAGCAGGCAATTACTCTGTTTGAGAGACTACTCTCTTTTTATTTCCTGAGGTACAGATAGATATACGGGATGTAAACATATACTATAAGACATAAGAAATAGGAATAAAATGTTTGAAAAACTAAGAGACTATAACCGATTTTCAAGTACTTGTGACCGTAGTAAGTGAATAACGTAATATAATAATGATAAAGCTAGCTTGGTGCTTTTTTCGGTACGCAGTAGTCATCCATTACATTATGGTGATTCCGAGTAACAACAAACACAAGAGCTCCTTATCTTATCAGTTCAGCTCCCTTTTTCCATCTCCAGACGCGGCTCTCGGAACATTTTTTATGCAATACAAAGATACGAAAGAGGTCAATATGAAAGAAGATCTGAAAACCGTTGTGAGATGCATTTCAAGCACGTTTTACGCACGTTTCTAATTGATACGAGCAAAGGGGCCGTCCAAAGTCGATGGGAAATTCAGAAGATAGAAGGACAAAAGATTGAGTGGAATGAGCAAGGCCATAGAGAGAACCATCCCATTATCTCGTGCAGCGAGAACAACGGGTCCGAGCAGCGCCCAGCCGTCTGAGGCAGGGTCTACGAGACAGCATGCACGGCCATGCAACGTGCGTGCGCGAAGAAGCCATAATTTGTGGAGCAGATCAGGGATCAGAGAGCTATGGTGGGTTTCAGGAGACGAGCGTGTGCTCGAGATGAGCTGTGAATATTGATTAGACAAGGAGGGAGGGGAATGGGGAGGTATTCGAGGTTTTGGGTTAAGGGGAGGGATAGTATATATAGAGGTGAGACCCCTTGAGAGTAGTTGAATGCGATTTTACTTAATTTCAAGGGTTTGTATTGACCAGCCGGTTTCTTTGTGTATTTGATTTGAAGAGGCAAAATAATAGAAGAAGATATAGTAAGATTGAAGACGGAAAAGAAGCAAAAAGCGACAGGGCCGTGATATTATTCTGTTATAACGAACGTACACAAAGGAAACATTATCAGCAGCCTCGGACAGACCTGTTTGGTCTGTCTCATGTTAATTATGGTCTCCAGGCAGAAACACCTTAACGATCCTCTCGATACCCCTATAACAGCAACGTCTCTTGAGAGTAACCCTAACCCCATACGATTCTCAATAGATAAAACTGCCTTAACTACTACTACTACTGCTATCTCTACTACGGCTGTTCAGAAGAAATCTTTCATTGATAGCAGCATTATTATACCACTGGCAAGCTTAGAGAGTGTGAAAGACTATCGGTAAGTAAAGGTGTTGGAGAATAGTGCAACTCATTTAGAGGTACCACCTAGATATTTGATGCTGTGGTAGCGCGTGCAGCACTACGGTAGACCTAAATGTAAACCTAATGGTATCATATCGTATAACTAACTTTCGCTCACTCTAGAACAATTGTTCAAGAACTACCTTCACCCCCTCTAGTAGCATATTCTCCCGCAGCTATTTTGCGAAAACACGCAGCTAAATTGTCGTCGGCGGATTCGGGCACACAAAAGGGGAACATTAGGAGACCGGGCCAAGGACAGCAGCAGGGTCTCGGCCACGGATCAGGACAATCACCAGCTCCTGTAATTTTCCCCCACACCCCAGTAGACCAGCCAGAAGGAGGTCAACCGGGCACTTTGTTAGAAGTGTTAGAAGATTTGAGACTGGGTGAACCACTTGCTAGAGAATCTACTTTTTCTCCTCTAAGTAATGACGACGCGGTTCGCAAATCTCTTCCTGCTAATTCCTCTTCTACTGTAGATAATAATAAGAAGAAAAAGACGAAAGACAACTTACCAGATAAGATTGTTTGGAAGTCGTCTTTTATAGAAAAGACTGTTCCTGAAATGTCTTTGAGCGGGACGGATGATTCTCATTCTACCCTGAGATCTCCACTGTTACCGGTACAGTCTGACGGAGATGATGGATCATCGTCTTCATCTTCCTCGGCTTCTTCATTGGTTATCCCTGTTGCCAACCAAAGATCCCGAAAGGCTTCAAGATCATTGCGATTATTTAAAGAAAATGATGAAAGTAGCATAGGTAGAGATGGAAGGACTAGAAAACCACCATGCCTTGAAAAGAGTACTACTAGTACTGACGACATCCTTAGACCTTTAGAAAAACCCACCGCTCCATCACAGCTCCAGAAACAGATCATTAAAAGTTTAACGAATCTTCAACTTTCGGAAGAACGACAACCTGTTCCACCCACCACCTCACAACCACCGTTACAGCCACCAACGACGAGCACTAGTACGACAACTGGACCAATAAAGCCAGTCAAAGATACTGGCACCACTATCTCACATGCATCTTCAGTCCCTCTACCAACTACTCCACAGATGACTGGATTTTCCATCCACGCAACGTCTAGAACTGATATGCTACCACAAGATGATAGTTTATCAGGTAGTAACAGTAATTTTGACTATAACGACGAGGAAGAGGAAGAGGACGAAGATGGGGTGCCAATTCTAAGGGTTCCTTTATCAACAGATGGTTCAACTGAAATCAGTAGTACGCGAATGATACGGAAGAAACATGGTAGTCGTCATCATGAGCGTAGCAATAATCACACTCAAAAACACCCTAGTCATGATAGGAAAACAAGTACAAAAGTTTTGTCGTCTTCAGCGACATACTTTCCGCATACTCGTGCTCAGAAGCAGAGACTAGGCGAAACAAGTTCATCTGTGGAAAGCAGTAGTGATAACAGTGTGAAGTCGCCCATGAGACAACGTAATGAGTTCAACGATCTAGACAAGCATAGTACATCAACAACAACCACTCTACCTAAGTCAATAACAACTACTGTTACTAGACCGTCATCAATTTCGACTACGACCACCACAGTCAAGTCACCTTCTAACTTGAGTGAAGCAGACATTACCAGTCGTAATGAGCATCGACCATCCATTACTTTAAAAGCAGTTGCTGACAATACCCGAACTAATGATATTGCAAAAGCAGTAGCGGATCCTGATTTTGGTGGTATTGAACATGACAAGCTAAAGCTTGGAGATGGTGGTGATCATGACCATTCCCATGACCGTGGGCATGGACGTCATTATGAAGAGAAAGATAACCATGACCATAACTACCACGTCCAACGTCTCCATCATGATCAAGAATATCCACTTTCTGTCGAATTGACTCCATTCAAACATCGGGTTGGAGGTCATACTGCTATATTCAGATTTTCTCATCGAGCAGTGTGCAAAGTCCTCCTCAATCGAGAAAATGATTGGTATGAAGCAATTGAACTTAGCCATGAAGAATTACTCGATTACATGCCAAAATATATTGGCGTTCTAAACGTGCGACATACTGTTACCTCCGAAGATGACAATGACCATCATAATACCGCCGTTAATGAAACCATAAATGATATCAAATCAGCCAACAACAGCAAATTACTATCCAGAAGCCCAGCTCTTGCAGAGGTTGTTTTGGATGATAATATGCACATCCTTCCTGACTCTTTATTGCAAAGATACTCTGTTAGTCCTTCATCTGAACATAGTAGCAGTTACAAACTAGCATCTTCATTCCCTGGTACGCCTACAATGAAAGGCAACCCTAATAATGCTCTTCCAGATCGTGAGTCCGTTTCTCCATTAGCATCATGGGGTGCTAGCAACGTTAACCGTAATTTGCGGGAATTGGTTCTTCACGAAGTTTTTGCTCCGCGTTCAGTGACTAATAGCAGTAATAATTCCCCTTCTCACATTAGGAGTCATCAATATAGACATTCTGTATCATCCTCAATCTCCAGGACTGGTTCATCATCTTCATTTACGAATGATTCTTCCTCTCGTTCAGCCCACGATCGATTCCATCACTCCCTTTATCACCCGAGTAGCTCAATTCCGCCGCATAGAAGTATGTATGATTTATCATCATCTTCTGAGCAGGCTGGGTCGTTTGAAACCGGAGGCCATACTCTGAGAGCAGAGGTTTCAACTGAGACGTTACCAGATAATAGTGCCAGAAGTGCAAGCCACGAAGTGGCTGTGTTTTCACCAGAGAATTCGCCTCAAAATGAACCCAAGGATGATGAGGAAATGTTTGCGATGGATGACGAGAATTTGGGACTCAGTGAGGAACGACATGAGCCCACAGCACATAATATGCCAATCCTACCCACGCCTCTAAACTCCAGCCCCAATATTGTTAGTAAAGAGACTAGTCGTACTGAACGATTTATCCTTCTTGAAGACTTAACCCAAGGAATGAAGAAACCATGTGTAATGGATCTGAAGATGGGAACCCGCCAATATGGAGTGGATGCCACTCCAGCTAAACAACAATCACAGGCTAAGAAGTGTCGACTGACCACTAGTGCCAAGCTGGGAGTTCGGATCTGTGGTATGCAGGTATGGGATTGTAAGCAGGAGAAGTATTGGTTTCAAGATAAATACTTTGGCCGTGATGTTAAAGCTGGCCGTCAATTTAAAGCTTGTTTAGCAAAGTTTTTGTACAATGGAGTGAGTCAAGGATCAATTTTGCAACATATACCACAAATTATCAAGAGTTTGGATGAGTTATATACTATTATCTCCAAATTACGTGGCTATCGATTATATGGTTCAAGTCTGCTGTTAATGTATGATAGTATTGGTTCTTCAAAAATTATTGTGCGGATTATTGATTTTGCTCAATGCATTACTGCTGAAGATCTAAACAGCGATATCAGACGGAGTGCACCGGTAAAGAATCCGAATGATCCTGACAGAGGATTTCTAAGAGGTCTTCGCAGTTTACGGAAATATTTCTCAGAGTAAGTATACAGTGTAGCGATCAGAAGTAACAACAAACATGCTAACTATTTCTAGAATTTGGAGTGATATTGTTGGGGCAGAGTTTAATGAGACAACCGAGATTGATTACTCGCTTTACGATATCCCAGTTCCCCACCTAGATGACTTTAATATTGTTGATTATCCGGAAGTTGAAGTGTTATCTGGCGATAGCGACATTTCAATGTAAATAACATACACGACTCAATGATCAACAATGATAATGATTATGACATGAATCATGACCTGTATATATGATAATTAATGTAAGTTTTTAGCAAGTACTTAATTTATTAAATATAATATTTTATCGACAAAATTTAAGATTATAATTGGTCTTGGTGTTTAATTGAGAAGTTATCAGATGCAAATTAGTTTATTTTGAGAGAAAGAACCGCTACGCTTTCAACATGATGGGTCTGCGGAAAGAAGTCGAATCCTCGAATGCTGTCAATTATATACTCATTGTTGAGTGTCGATGATTTTTGCAATGCAAGTTCTGATTTCAGAATATACTCAATATCACGAGCTTGACTATGAACATTACAAGAAACATAGACAACTTTAGCAGGTCTGAATTCCAGTAATTGATCAAGGAATTGCCTGTCGCATCCTTTTCTTGGTGGATCGATAATAATACTTGTTTCAAGTGGAGCATCGCTTACTTTAGCGAAAATCTTCTCTGCCTCGCCAACGATGAAAGAAGCATTTTTCAGGCTATTCAAGTTAGCGTTCTTTATAGCATATTCCACACTATCTTTAGAGATTTCAACACCAATTAACTGTTCGACTGCTGCACTACAAGTGATACCAAACAGGCCACTACCACAATAGGTATCAACAAGATATTTAGGAGGCTTACCAGACGAGGGTAATATAATATTATCTCGTACATATGAGGTAACGCTAGGAAGGATAGAGTTGTTATTCTGAAAGAATGATCCAGCAGGATATTGAAATTTGAAATCACCAACATATTCAGTGACTATTTCTTTAGAATTTGTAGTGCAAATGGTGATGCTTGAAGATTCTTTGTCTTCAGATTCTTGAATATTTTCTCGTAATAAAATGGTTACGCCCCGTTTATAAGATGCAAAATTTTCATGGACAAATTTACGCTGCTCAGTTAACCCTTTATTAAGGCTGGGGGTACCAATCACACATTCCTCAATGTCAAGAACCTCTTTACGGCCCTTAACACCGAATCCGATTGGAGGAGGTCTCTCAAGACGTCCCTTTCTAGGAACATCGAAATGAGGAGTTAATTTTGTACGATAATTGTATTGTTCTGGGGACCCAACAGTATTTAGGATACTTGGCACATCATTCGCTGTTAATAAAGGCGCATAATGTGAATATGCATTAACAATGACATCTCGCTTTATTTTAAGCTGTTCTTCGTATGGTAACATCTGATATTGACATCCTGAGCAGGTAGTAAAGTATCTGCATCTTACGAGACTATCATCTCGTAGAGGGGATTTATCAATTACTTTGACTAATTCTGATTCATAATAGTATTTGTTAGTGCGATAGATTTTGGTCTCGACGGTTTCACCAACGAGAGCATATGGCACTACAACTATTCTTTTACGAGTAGTAGTTATAGAAGCAGGAGCGTCAGAGCTTGAAGGTACAGTGGTCTCCCAAATACCAATGCCATTACCGACGGAAGAAAGGCCTGCAATTTTTATCCGAATAATTTTGTAATCCGGAAAAGGAACATCTTTCGTTCTTGAAAAGAAGGTCTTCATGTCGGTGATGATTTCATCCTCAGATAAATTTTGCTGTTTCAGCAGAGCTTTGATATCATGGATAAGAATGCCTTCGGCGGATATTGGGTCCACAAAAGGTTCCTTATAACGCTTAGTTTTGATTTTTTTCTGCTTTTTTATAGAAACAGAAGGAGCTGGAGACGGAGAGCGATCATGTATCTTACCATTCACCACATCTACGGCCTTCTGGTTGGCCGGAGGGCTTGAAGAGGGATCAGTACTAGTCATAATAGCACGTATAAAGGGGTTTACTAGTTTAATAGCTGCAAATCGATTTACAGCCACTTTATTGGTTTGATTCGATAATAGATTGCGAAGTAACCCGGCAAATAATCTCTTATTTGATGGAATCAAGTTCATCGGCCACTAATTCTCGAGGTATTAAAAATCTTGATCTCGAGAAAAATATACACCGATCTTCGCGTTAGGTGCGGCTGCCGCACTACTATCTGACATTACATTGAGATTGAATTCTACTACCCCCTGAGTTTGTATTTATCTGCATAGAAAGTGAGATAACCCGTATAATAATAACAATATATAAATAAAGATAAACACTCATAAAGAAACGGACTGCAAGCAACTCTTCTCTTTACCCAGAATAAAATGGATGACTTTGCTGTGCATTGAACTTTCTACTACCACAAGCAACATAGTGTGTGGCCATCATTTCTTAGCCACTTCTACTGATACCGATTCTCCCTTCTCTATCTTGTCTATTGGGTGCAGTTCTTTCATAAATATTGGGCTTCTGGCCACTTTGCTGCTCATCATCGCCAACAGGTGCCTGCTCCTCTTTTCCCTTTAATTGGTCTTCAAAACCTAATATGTCAGCTGCACTTAGCGTGATTGCAGTTGGTTGTCTTTTGAGCATAATGATGAGAACGAGAGTAAGACTAAAAAGTTAGAGTGAGAGTGATGCGAATGTCAATAAATATGAGTACGAAAATGAGTATGAATGTAGGTGTTTAAGTTAATTGTTGATTGAAAGTATAGCTACTAGTGAGTAATTGCTGTGCGGTATACATATATATACATATATGATACGTAATTGCTAGCCCTTTTATGGTCCTGCTGACGTTCAGATTTGTAGTCAGTTGACAGAGTACGATAGTAATAGTGGTGGTAGAGTTAGTATTTAAGAGTATATCGGAATTGTTGTATATTTGTTATGCGAGCAAACCCATATAGCACCAATACCCCGGGTAACCTCCTATCATTTCCTCAGGCAGCAGCCGTACGTGATCAGCATTTCTCCCAACGGTATAGCCGTGTGCTGCTCTTCCACAGCGAAAGCCGTACTTGAGAGATGAAACTTCTTACGAAATCTAAAGCACACACGACTAACAAACTCTCAAAAACATCGAAATAAGCTCGCTTAATACAACAACAGCAAAACGCAACAGCTTTTATCTGGCACTTCGAACTTGAATACACAACAGTGTTATTGTTTTTTAACCACTGGCTCAAAAGCGAGAAAGACGAAGAGCGCAAAGAAAGAGAAAACCTATTAGATAGCAAGCAGTCGATACGGAGCAAATTAAGACTTATTTGAGCTTGATCCCGGCGAGCAAGGACACGGACACACCCCCTGTGTTAAATTGAAAATCAGTTTAGACCACACTGATAGTGACAGTTAGCGATTGATTAGATACGCTTGATCTTATCAATTAGGTGATCCATTGAAGAATCTGCCTACGTCCGAGTTTACAGCGGGCGAGGACTATACAAACGTTACGATTAAAGATTACAAATACGATTACGAAACAACTAAACTGATAAAAGCGGTCTGGATTATTGCCGATTTACTTAATTCCCATCATTTACTTATTTATTACCACAGTCAGTCATCATGGACTCGACATCATCATCAGCATTAGGCGACCGTTCTGGGTCTGCCCAACTACGCCGCGACGAAGACCCACCACTGCTGTCTCGACGGGTATCTATAAATGACCATGTGGACCCTCCAGACGAAGATACATGCCGTATCTGTCGAGGCGAGGGAACCGAAGAAGAACCATTATACCACCCCTGCAAGTGTAGTGGCAGCATCAAACATGTGCATCAGGACTGGTAAGTGACTACCTCTCGCTGGGCTCCTTGCAGCCTATTACTCCACTCCGCGGAGAGCTGGGACGGGTCTGGGCAGAGCCCAGCCACTACCACCCTTTCTAATGCTATGAGTGCAGATTCTAACTTGTGACAGTCTGCTGGAATGGCTCAAACATTCTAAAAAGTCTGCTGTTTGCGAACTGTGTAATACTCCGTACAAGTTCACTAAGCTGTATGCGGAAAATATGCCGTCAATGATCCCAGTAGCCCTGCTTATTAAGACGATGGTGGGTGATTCAATACGTGCTATCGCGTTTGGGCTCAGGATCGTGCTTGTGTCCGCTTTGTGGCTGCTTGTACTGCCATTATTCTCAAGTCTCATGGTACGAACATATACGACGACGGCAGAATCAATACCGGAGAACCTGAGGTCGTTGCTATCTCCAATGAAACTCGTTCAGGCCTCGCTGGAAGGTTCGGGCTCGTCTCCACTCATTGTATTACCAAAAATGCTGGAAGACTCGTGGTCAGACCAGTCGAAAATCATCGTCACACTCATCTTGGAGGGGGAGCTATTAATCTTTTTCCTGGTCTTCTGTGCATTTGTTGTGATGATTGTTCGTGAATGGATTTTGCAAAATGACATGTTTGTTCTACAGCAGATTGGAAATGATAATCTCGACATGAACGGCAACGGTGGTGGTGGATTCGTGGGTAATGTAGAAAATGTTGAAGCGGCAGCGCTTGCTCGGGTCGCAGCGCTGGAACGCTTTAATGCCTTTGCAGATGATGGCATTGAGGCTCGAATGATGGATCGTGTTGATGGTTTGGACGATGGTAGAGATGAAGGAGAAGAAGAAGAAGATGATGATGAAGGAGAAGCAGAAGACGGCGATGAGGATAGAGACGGAGAAGATAACGATGACGTTATAAACGTGCTTGATATCAGACTCCAGTTCACAAGGGGGGATAATAATGATAATGTGAATGGAAATTTGCATCTGAATGCAAATGAGAACGAAAACGACAATCATTTACGTAATAGAGCGCCATTTGTTAGAGTTGATCGGGTTGAAAATATCGATGTCGGCGCTGGTGCTAGGGGTAATAACAATAATAACGCATTCAATGCATTCAACCCATTTAATCCAGTAGCGAATCCCAATAATGAGCCCGGTCATCGGCGGCCTCAACTAGACGATTTCTTTCTAGAACCAATTAATATTCCCGACGATGACATTCCTGTGGGCGAGGTAGACGGGTTTCTTGACATCATAGGCCTGAAGGGCCCGATTATTAATGCATTTGCTACCTGTGCTGCAGCGACTGTTCTTTCTGGTATTGCTTTGGCTTGTTTCTATATGTTACCTTATGCTACTGGCAGACTAGCTGCTCTTATTGTGAGTCAAGCTACAGCTGGATTATATTCAATTGCTACTAGATTAGCGGATTATATTTGGGCCTTATCATTAAACAGTGGTACCGCCATGTCTCTTTTTATCTATGAAAAGCTGTTAAAACATAGCCCCTCCGCCCAGAAACATGTCTCTCATGAACTTGCTAAAATAAAAGAGTTAATTGATGGTCTAATCCATCGTTGGATGATCATACAGAAGTATTCCGATGTTAACCCTTCGTTCTCTCTCCAGGGTGAGCTTGGAATAGGCACTAGACTTGTACTCACATTTGTTGGCTATGGGTTGTCAGTGTCTGTTCTAGCCATGTCTATTACTGGTTCCCACATTGCTAGATCTCGTAATGGTCGAAATTTATTGAGACTTATAAAAGAAATTGGAGCTATTGTTAAAGTGATTGCGGTCATTGGAATTGAACTGGTAGTTTTCCCTATTTTCTGCGGTCTATTATTGGATTTTTCGTTATTACCATTGTTTGAATCCGCATCTATCGCTGATCAGCTGACATTTGCTGTAAAGTATCCAATCACGAGCACCATACTTCACTGGGCTCTTGGTACTTGTTATATGTTCATCTTCGCAATGTTTGTGTCACTCTGTAGAAAGATTATGAGACCTGGCGTATTGTACTTTGTCCGCGATCCCAATGATCCCAATTTTCATCCCATAAAAGATGTCCTTGATAGAGGTCTTGTGTCGCAGCTTGCCAAAATCGGCCTTTCCGCGATCATTTACGGTGCATTGATTGTTCTTTGTTTAGGAGGAGTAATTTATACACTGCGGTATTTGAATGTGGAGTTCCTTCCTGTTTCATTTGCAAGTACAACAAGAGAACATTTGGTAATTATGATTCCAATATGTGCCGCTTATTGCTTAACTCTGCCAGTATTTGTTCATACTGTTCGGTCGTTAAGCATAATGCGTACTATTTGGACTTATGCATTTGAATCATCCTGTTCATATTTGAGATTATCATCGTTTATCCTCAATAAACCGGTACCACAAGAACAGGGATCCCTCCATTATGGCAGTGTTGCTGCTTGGTTCATGTCTAATAAACCCGACTATTCTCATCCGGTCACTCTGGACGATATCGCGAAGAATGGCAGATGGGATATGGTATACTTTGTTAAGGACGGTGGTTTCGTTCGTGCTCCTGATACTGATAGCATATCGTCGAAGAAAAAGCTCAATCTCTTTATCCCAGTGACGAAAGACGATGAAAGATTAGACGATATAGAAGAACGCTCTGAATCAAACGAATTGGAAAAGTATAATGTTGTATACAGACCTCCTCATTTCAAAACTAGAATTGGTCTCTTGTTGTGCTGTATCTGGGGATATGGTGCTTTGGTAATTCTAACTATGATTCTTGTGCCCGTCTATACCGGCCATCTAATGTCTCAGTTCTTACTTCCTGCTGTGTTCAAAGATATGTGTGATGTATTCCAATTTATCATTGGGTCGACGCCTTTCTCCGCTGTTTTCTATATTGCCGATAATTGGGGACGAATTAGAGAATGGGTCCGCACCGAATTCAATTATGTTTACCAGTCTTCTATTGCGTCATCGGAAATGGCTTCAACTGTGACTCACATATCCAAACTACTGCTCTTAGTTGGCATGTTCACCTTGGTGCCGACTGCGGTCGGCGGAGTCATTGATTTATACATTTCTTCACCGCTATATCATCTTGTTTCATCGGAAATTGTTGATTCAAAATCACTCCTAACAAAATTCACGAGCGGTCTTCTGACCATTTTACTGGTGAAAAATATCATCTTCCAGCGAGCACCCCATTCGGCCATTGCCCGTAGTTACAGAACAATGGTGCAAGATGGCTGGCTTAGGTACAATCATGTCGTGGCACTTAATGAACTATTAGGACCTCTTATTGCTACTTTGGTGGTTGCTTCCGCAGGTCCGCCAGTTCTTTGCTCAGTTGTTATCAAATTATTTTACAGCGAATCTTCTCCTGAAATAAAAGCTCGAATGTATGCTTTTAGTTACCCCTTACTTGTGGCTTGGCTATTTTTGCACATTGGAATATATAGCGCACAATCGGCTATCAAGCTATGGATTACAAGAGCCCGTGACAAAGTCTACTTGGTCGGGCGACAGTTAGAGAACTTAGAGCATTAGCCGACAAAGGTATATATTTAAAATACATGTAATTTGCATTGAAGATTGCTACACCTTTGATCTTGCTTTAGACAGCTGGGCTCAGTCCAAATCCGCGGCAACGCTCCACGGAGAGGGATGGTTCTGGTCACACCAATATTATATCGCTGCTCATTAGCCGAACAAATTTACCTTTTCGTCAATGTCTTACTCATAGTAGGAACATAATATTTTAGACTTCCTCCTCCACTACTCCATCCACAGAAATAGATAGGCCCTCCCTATCTAAAATTGGCGATTTTAGTACAACACCACCCGACTTCATTTCGAGATTAGATTAATTAAGCATATACTGGATTCTTGGATGCTGTGATCAGACAGAGACGCTCATAGGTACATATAACGGCTGCAATCAAGTGTCACTGCAATATTTAGCCGAAATGCGCATAGCAGACTAAAGGAGCTTGGTAGTTATACGACAAGCGTAAAATCTACGCCGTCAATGGTCCCGTCAGGTGAGTTATCATTATGCCTCAAATAAGGCATGCTCAGCTTTGATCGCAGCATCAGCCCGGGTAGAAGAAATTGCTTGTGTGGTAAGAATTTCATTTTGCCGTTGTGGGCATGATAGAAGGCGGACATATATTTATATTTTCTGGAGGAAATGAAATTATTTAAGATTCGAGCCTACATTTGCTGGGGTGTCTATAAAGAGCAAAGTGAATATGATTTCGGTAACAGGAACAGCGTGTCTGGCAGAGCCCAGCCGCCGGAGGCAGTAGATGGTGTACCGTAAGTAGTGAATAGCTGTACCATGTACATTATACCTATTCAGGTAACAGATGCTCCTCACTGTCATATTTCTTAGCCAGCTCGACCGTGCGAGTGAGAAGAGCTAGCTCTTCCTCCGTCAGCTTGTTTACTGTGGCTTCTCTCATACAACTGAGTTGGTCTGGGTTTCCTTTTTCCCAGATACCATCATACATCCAATAACGGGGGATATCGAACTCGCGAGAATTAGCACGTTTATTTTTTAGCAAGCTTCCATTATACCATAGGAGCTTATCGTCATCATCAAGGTGGGCAATGGTGAACCCACACACTCTATCGCTATCTTTTTCCTGGTCCTTTTCTTTCAACTGGCCAACAATGGATCCATAATGCTTTTCAAAGGCGTAAGTTGTATTCGTCAATTCCAAACCGAACCACCAGCTTTCTTTATCGCCATGGGTTAGTTTATATGTGGCTTCTTTTCTCACATCTCCAGAATTCTGCCAGCAAATGTGTAGTAGCCCCATAAAGACGGATAATCTAGACTTTTCAAGCATGACGACTCCCGAGTCTGCCTCTTCAGCATAGTTCTCAGTCCAGACGAGCGACCTATTGAGTGCCTTACTAGGTTGGGTCGCTTCCATCTGCTTGTGCCACCACTCATGTCGTTCCTTAAATAAGTTCTTCCATAACAATCGATCATGGAAAATCAATGTTCCAGTCTCTATATAGGGTTTTTGATGGAAGAATACATCGGGAGATTGTAAAAGCACGACATCGGCGTCTAGAACCATTATTTGCTCGTATTTACTTGCTAGAGCACTGAATGCTTTAATGGCCCATCCTCCGTCTACTACCGACATGGATTTTTCATTAAAGACGTGAGTAATGTCTAGAAACTCCGCATTTTGCACAAGAGAATGGAATGTGTCTCGTAATTCATAAGGCAGGTCTTCGTCACCCGCGTATACGATTTGAATTGGCAGGGAACAATTGAACACGTCGCGAATGGCGGTGGCTAGATGGATGGCATAACGGAAACCCTTTGACCCAGTGGGAATCACTATTCCCTTTGAACCGGGAATAAAGGATTTTTTTAAATTGCTTAAAGGAGTGGTGTTGTTGGCATGTGATGCTTGAGGACTGGTAATGAATGGGAACATCGACACGGCGACTTTTTCCACGGTGTTCTCTAGAAAGTCAGTATCATTAAAGTCTTCCGAAAATGCTATCCATTCTTTTAGAAGTTGGGTTCTTTTGCCGAATTCACCAAATTGGTCACGATATTTGGGTCCATTCAGGGGGTAATCCATGAAGTATTGCGCCATTGATTGTATGGCAGACTTGACAACAGCATTAGTATTAGCAGTAGCAGAAACTCCATCTTGATTTTGGCTCAAGTAATGATGTGCTCCTACCACTAGACTGAGATGATTGTATTCAGAGCTTGATGTGAGGTAGGAGTAGCAGAATATTACGCTCACGATTGCTGTTGGAATTACGGCTGCGTAGAATTTTTTCAGCTTTTGCTGATAAAATCCGTACATTGTGGTGATCGTGTACGACGAGAGAAAGTGATGAAAGAGAATAAAGAGGGTGCTTGAAGGGTGAAGAGACGGAGGATCACACGGAAAAATAATATTATAACTATAAAAGGAACAAATAAACAGCTGAATAAATATAGGCAGATGAGACAATTCAAATAGATAAATAAGCTATATATGATCTACGCCCCCTTTGTGTAGGTAGCAAGGTCCCCTATAAATATATGATAGAATACAGACCCACAGTTAGATTATATGGGCCATTGCAGCGCTCTATGTCACGATTCAACAGCTTCTTGTAGCCCATATGCACAACCCTATACAGAAGACTAATTTAGCTCAGATCCAGCATAGATGGTAGGATTCGACCGGTCAATCGCTGGTAGCTACGGTAGTAGAAGTAGCTGTAACACTAGCATGTACTGCTTGTAGTACTAGTAAGTTCCATTAAAATAATGGCGTTTTGAAATTTAGCAGTAGGAACAATAGTGGCATTAGAATCGATCAGAGATAGAATTAGAGTACTAGATTAGAGTAGTTGATTAGAGTTGTGGCGAGTGACAAGAGGTTTTTTATCGCCTGTGGCCCCTAGGGGTCCATTTTTATGTGCTGAAATAATTTTTGCATCGAGCGACTTGGGGATGGAAAGATAACAGCGTACATTCAGAATTGCGTTACGAACAATAGCTATGAATCACCACCGTAGAGCATAGATCCACGAGGAGCACCGCTACGTTGGTAGGGGGTGAGGGCGAGAGATAGAAACGATAAGAAAGGGGTGACAGCAGCGTTTCTCATATCGTATTAGTGCAAGAAGTACATCGCTATCTCTGGTAGAGATATGTATGTTTAGTACGTTGATCTACGCTTAGATCTACAGACGTATTGGAATCTGCACGAAGTGCGTTGACTCTCACGCAGATGATGGATAACGAGGCCTCGCGTTGGGATTTTCCACGTATTTCTGGTCGCGTCGTGTCATGCGATACAAGAAGTATTTGTTTACTACTGCGTGGTTAAACTATATTTCCAGGCATATTTTGCTTTCTCCGAAATGTGAGAGAGGGAGAGGGGATGAATGCATCAACTGTGACCCACCGACGATGTTCATCTTACTGCATATAGGTTTTTCTTCACGGCTGATAGTGTGATTCGAAACCAGACGTAACCTTCAACGAGCACGTACTTACATATCCTGATGAAGTATAAGTTCAAAAGTATGCTTTTAGTTATCCATAGCTCATAGCTAGAGCTCAATGAAATTTGCCTGGTCGGACGACACTGTTAAATAACTAGGAGGTCTCGTCTGAAACAGGTAGCTGCTATAGATAATATTTGTCTGTATAAGCATAGCACGTATAGCATAGCATATTGGAGAAGTAGAATTATTAAATAGGCATTTATTTTATATCGGATTATATTTTAAAGGTCTGTTAGTCATGGCTTATGCATCGCAGCCTTCTGTCCTTGTACCGCAACATGAGTGAGCGTCTGACTTTGTTTAATAAACTTCTCCTGGAACTGATTCATTTTATAATGACCGGCAATGGAAGCAACATTCTGCAGATTCGAAGCCAACAGGTGGGCTACCGGTACAACTGCAAGATCAGCCACTGCGCCAATTTTTCCGATAAGTACCTCAATGCCATCTGTTAATGACTGGAAAGTAGGCCCTAAGATGGCATCTTCAACCATGATTGATAGCCCACCAGTAATAGGAGACAGCCCGCTGGCAACCATACCAATAAGATTATCAATCTGACCATCAAGACCTGTGATGGCATTTACCAAGATGTCTTCGACAGGATGCTTACCGCCCTTTGCAAGATCATTCTTAACCGCATCAAACCTCTGTCTAGCATTAGTAACACCAGACATGATACCGCCTATGAGATCTAGTTGTCGTTTAGACTTGTCAGAGTTGTTTGACTCCACAATAGCACTGGCAATTGTTCGGAGTTTAGTACCCATTCGACTCAAGTTATCAGCGTATTCGCTTAACTGGTATTTGCCAGCCAATGTGGACAGCTTATCCATCTGCTTGGAAATTGTACGCAATTGGTCACCTAGATGTGTATCAATTTGGATATGAGGAAAGGTACTGACCAAAATTTCCACTCCATTACTAGCTGCTTGGAACAAGGGTCCAAGCAACGCAGAATCAACAATCTTTGTATTCTGGCCTGCCCCAGCCATTGCATCCGAAGCACCTTTTTCAGCATCGTTCAGTTCACTCTCGAAAGATTTGGCAAATTGCATCACGGCATTTCTCGAGGGAGGTTGAGGCTCGGCCTTGAGCCATATAACGAGTGCATCAAGTTCCTGGCGGGCAAAGGTAATCTCGGTGGCTGCTTGATTTATAGGATCATTGGCTGCTCTCTTATTCATGTGCCGTAATTTTGGTTTTTTGGCCAATATCGTTATTTGTTCTCTTAGAGCAATAAGATTGCTTGCCTGTTGATTCATATTGGTTTTAACGGCTAGATTAGATGCCTTCGTCAGCGATCCTGACAGAATGTTCAACGCTGGCACCAGAGCAATATCAAGAACGCCGCCCGCAATATTTCCAATTAGTACCTCTACACCGTCTGTTAAGGATTGGAACGTGGGTCCAAGTACAGCTTCAACAGCAAGATTTGAAAGCCCGCCAGTAATAGGAGAGAGAACTTGTCCTACGACGCCAATCATATTGTCAATTTGCCCGTCCAGGCCAGTGATGAAATTGGTCACGGCAGCTGCTCCGGGTCGAGCTCCTTTCATCCTCAAGTCATTCACAAAAGAGTTAATTCTTTGTCGAGCATTTGTAACCCCCGACACTACGCCGTCAGTAACCGGATCATTACCCCTTTTTTCATATTCGCCGCCAATAGGTGGTGCTACATTTCTATAAGCAAGTGCAGGCTGATTGTGAACGTGGCCCTGATATTGACTAAGGACACCTGCAAAAAGAATAAAAACAGTTGAAAAATAGATGATTTTGGGATGCATTTTTTCTAATGCTGCCCGATACAGGATTTGAAACGAGGGGGATCATAGTAGTGATATTTATACATATCTTTGTCATTCGATAGCCAACATTAATTTCCTAAGGTTTACATAAAGCAATCCTTTTAGTTTATAGAACAAAGGGATATAATTATATTGTGAGGTAGCAGATGAATATTTTTGATATTAGAAAGTAACAGATTTCCGTGAACTTGTCCTTTATATGTCAACACTTGGTAGGTAATCTATACAGTTGATTTATAAACTCCCACTGCTTTTAGAAAATACAAATGGGACACTTTCTGTCTCTCAATTCGTGTGAATGTTATTGGTTGAACAAAGGAAAACTGTATTATTTGTTCTCTTGTATTTAGCGAACCGAGAAGTTGACCCATGAAACTTTAAACAAGCCGCGCAGATCCAGATTAACCGTGCATTGTGCATGGTCCACTGAAGGAATTAAAATGAACAGCCAGACAACGAGGTATATTTAACTAAGTATATAGTATTGTAGGTCCTTATACGGATACAATAGGCAATATGTATTAGATTGCTTGGCGAGCGTGACTGGATCGAGTGGATGAGTGATATACACGTTCCATTATAATACACCATTGATATTATTCACGTATACTGCAATTTGCTCGTTATACGGAGGGCTAGTGGTATAAGAGGTGGTAAAAGCAGCTAAGTTTGAGCAGTTGTAGCAGTTGTTGTGGTTATCATTCTGACATTAAGGCCCATGATTCAGAGGAAACATCACGTGACTATTTCTACTTTATAGCATTTGCTACTGCATGTTTATATATCTATCTCTCTTGCAGTTAACCATCAGCGTATTAGCCATGTCCAAGCCAGTACAGCAGCTTCCTCAGAGAACAGGGGTCCTACTGGGTAGGTAGAATCGATGTAAGGTTTGTTACTGGACAATTGTACTAACTGATAGACCGTATTGACAGTGCTACCGATCGACTTGTATCTAAATTTTCAGAGATAGTAGACTTGGCAGGAGTAAGTGAACAACGGAACTATCATTAGCGACATGCGATATTAACACGAAGTATAGAATTCTGGTAGTGACAGAGGCTCCATTGCAGGTGAGAGTTTTCAGATCGAAGCAAATGCTACGACGATAGTAAGTTTAGTCACCAGTTGCGCCTACGTTCATCTGTGCCCCGGAAAGGTTGGTGAACGAACGAGCGAAGCGAGTTACAGGTCCGGGGCCCAACCGCCGGAGTCGAAAGAGTGGGAGTCTGCAAGGGGGTCATGCTAACATTTTTAGGTGCGTGCTGCTGAAGATTTATTGTTTGTAACTCGGAGTCTAAAGGAAGCATGGATTTTGGGTCAGATCAAACCAATCTCGGCTATTGATGACAGTAACACGGAGAGAGAGTTGGAGGAGACGAGGGAAAAGGCGAATAAGCTGGTGGAGGCAATTCTTGACGAGTCGGATGGATAATCGCATCATATTAATTATATAAACTGTACGTATATTATTTGAATTTCATGCTCGTTTGCTTCATTACTTCATTTGATTGTGCCTTCGGATAAATATGAGAAGGCTACTCCTTTCTCCAATCACCGTATTTAGGAGGTGGGATAACATGTTGGTGTCTGTTTAAGTCCCATTTAGAGTTCTTTTCAGGAGTGTCGCTATAAGATATGTTCATGCTCTCTCTTCGCTGCTGCTTTTCGAGAACAGCTCGAAAATCGAGATTGATGGGCGAACAGGGGTCTCTGATTCTTGCAAAGGAGGCATCGCTGGCGGGCCTTCGTCGACGCCCAGAATGGGTACTAGTGTTGCTGTGTAGTGGAGACGAGTCGGACGATATTGATAACGGAGGAGGTGACGGAGTAACGGGAATTATACCAGTCACATTAGGGGATTGTATGGGCGTGGAAGTGGATGGGGTAGTAGTGATCGGGGAAATATCGCCTTTTGATAACTTTATAATCCTTTTTTTGGGATGGACATCACGGTATAGTCTGGGAGAGGCTACGGGCGAGAAATTACTCAAATCACTTAATGACGTACTGCTATTTGCTGTGTTTGTTACAGACGGCCGTCTATGGTGGTGGTGATGGTGGTTATGATGGTGTTTTTTCAACCATTCGGTTTCTCTAGCAGCTTCAATATCACCCATGTCCTTTTCGAACAGGGCCAATGTGGATCTCGTTACACAATTCGGAATTTCAGGAACCCCGGAAAGGCTCAGGGTAGAATGGCTCGCATCTAAATCATGTAGTCCATTAACAGTCTCGTCAGATCCTTGATAAGAAGTGTCGTCATTTGAAGCATCTTCATTTGTAATTGCAAATGCATTGGAATACCGATGAGAATGCGGAGTATGTTGGAGGTGGGCTATCAGTTCCTTTACATCATCTGAGCCGTTGCTATTAGTAGAACTGGTCGCTAATTTCTCTTGACTTAGACGATATAGAACCTCTGGAATATCATCTCTAAAAGACTCCCTGAGCCGAGCCTCCACTTCCTGCTGGAGGAACTCGGCAATACCGGGGAGAAAGTCAAACGTCGAACTAACTTTGACCGATTCTAACGGATCATTCTGAAATACCAGTGTCAGTCCACGTGCCATTGAGAATACAATAATAACAATCGCCGATAACTTGAACTCGGAGATGAATATATTTAATGGCAATTCCAACGGAGTAGCAGCGCCAACAATGGTAGGGAAAGCTCCTCGTAGTTTAGGAACGGCCTGGGAATTTAGTAGTGCCAGTGGATTGGCTTGAACCTTTGTGTTGATCGACAGAGAAGCATCACCAGAGTATTTCAGTTTGAAGATGCCTCTAAACTTGTCTTCGGCTAGATCACCAATTTCCAAAATTTCTAGATCTGGAGGTACTGATCCGAGCTCGAACTTGTCAATGGTCATGTCACCAATAATAATGTCAGGTTTTATACCTTTATTCATGGCGACTTTGAACACTTCAGACGTCTGATCCAGAAGAGAGTCTTTATTAAAGAAGGACCAGTTGAATTTGAACGACATGGTGGGCAATATAGATTCACTGGATCTTATCCGGACTCACCAGTTCTTGTAATCTTGCCACTACCGTTCTTTGTATGTTTCACGGCCCAGATCACTCTATCTATTGTTATAGAGTAGTAGATCCAAGCAATAAGAAATAGACCTTGTTCAAGCAAGCTATTACTGTTTATTATTATAATTCTAACACCCTGTTTTCCTTGATCTGAAAATTCTCTGTTTGTTCCTCCTATCTTCTCATAAGCTAGCTAACAAGTTAATAATAATAACCCAGCCAAACCAGTAACTATATATATATAGTTTCTGTCTATCTAACTGCTCATCTGCCATCCCATCATCCCCCATTTAGCACCCACGCCTCTCTCTACATTCTCTCAGTACCAAGATAAAGCCGCTCGCATTCTTTTTTTGATGGGATATTACTCCCAACACGGTGAGAACGAGAGACCATGTGATAAGGCACAGGGTTGGCTACCTGTCTCGGCAACTCTTTTCCGGGTCACTTTGCCCAGCCAGCCAGCAAACCAGCCAGCCAGTCTGCCTCCGGCAGCTGAGACCCGTAGCTCGCTCGTCTTGTAGCATGGCAGAGCTACGGAACGGCAGGAGTAGATGTTACGGCTGTTCGTCATTGTCTCTTGAACTTCTTCTACCACCCAATGCAATATTCAACGGTTATAGTTCTTCCTGCTGCAGGGAAGCACGCTGGTCTGACAGCTGGTCTGAGCGGTCGTTGCACCATATCCAAGTCCTGGGTCCCGGAACAGCGTTTCGTATGAACTGTTCAGTCCATTGGTATTTCCAGTGGTCTGGCTCCGGCGGCTGGACTCTGCCCGGACCCGTTGCTCGCTTCGCTCGGTCTTTGATACTATGCCATCTCGAATGCATTGGATATGCAGGGAGCCATGCATGGACCTCTTTAGGATCATAAAAAAATGTCATTCAGGGGGGTGTAAAAGACTCTTTCGCTTCAAATTTCGGGAGTATGATAACTGATTCTTAGAATTGATGTGCCCTTTCTGTATTAAAAATTCGGTAATAAATATACATTTGCTATCAAGAATGCCATCAAAAATAGACATGAAGTTTACTTGACCTCGATAGTAGAATACTATGCAGCAGTAAGCATCTACTAACAGAAGAGATCTGTCAAACTATTTGACTGTTATCTTTTTATGTAACAATAATTGATGAAGATTTCCAGTTCTAAACTCAATCTGTTTACTACTTACCATATATAGGTAGCTGGATCGGTATACATCCCCCCGAATCTTGAATCCAACCTTCGCTCGCTATCTTCTGTCCCTGCAGCTATGCTGCTGATACTTTTCTAGCCAGTCAGCCGTGCCAAACACAGTATACGCCGTACGAAACCACACTCAGGCGAACAACTCTCCACCGTATAGTTGTATAGAGCAAGGATAACTAAAGCATACCACAGAAGTGCAAGGCACGCCCCAAACCCGAGCGAAGCGAGCTACGGGTCTGGGCAGAGCCCAGCCGCCAGAGGCATAGTCCCCCTTCCACAGACGGAAGCCGCACACGCCGCACGAAACAGATGCGCGTTGATAGTTGCGTTAGCAACAACAACAAATAGCATAAAGGGGAGGTTTTGCTCGCTATCTGATTGCACCAGTTTTCTTTTCGAGAGTTGAGTTGCAACTTCTTGAAAGTTGAGTTATCAAAGACGCGTCTCGTGTAATAAGTGCCCTGCATTGACCACATTATTTATACAAACAACAATCAGAGAGGGTCTTGATCAACTGGACGGTTTTTTTTTTGGTTTTAAAAGAGAGAGAGAAAGAAAGCGAAACAGGAAGGTGCCATTGTGAATTTGTGTACGATAGACTGTAGATGTTTGGCAGTTTGATCCTGGAACTTTATACAATATAACCGTCAAGCATGCCCAATGGCTCGGCCCAGAAAATCAGTACCTGACGAGAGCCAGAATGGGTCACTATCGCTCAATGGTACGAATGGAATACCAAAACGAAAACGCGGCCGACCACGGAAATCGGTTGTTCCTGAAGAAGACGACGGGTTTGTGTTTAAAAGAAAAGCCTTAAAGGTTAGTAATGGTGATTCAGAACAAAGTACAACCGAGTCTAGCACGACACTGAACACGGAATTGAATAGGAAAATTAATAGTAATAATATCAATGGCCATGTTCCTTCGATGACTGAGACACGGTCGCGACAGTCAAAGTCACGGACGAAACCACAATCACAGTCAGTACCATCAGAACCAATATCAGAACCTGCAATAACGAAAAAGAGGAGGAAAAGAGACGTAACAAACGACATACATGATAAGCAACCAAAGCCACAGAAGACTAAAGGCAGCACGAAAAGTAGCACAAAAGAAAAGCCGACTTTACTACCTAATGCCTCTACCTCTACTCCTCCAACGAAAAATAATAGCACGTCCTTCACCTCTTACAACAATAACGACGATAACGGCGACGAATCCATGGTAGGAACGTCAACTTCTCAGGTTTCTCTTCATGAGCAAGAAACTCCCATTATCCGACGAAATCAAAAGCTACGTAATCAAAGTAGTACTGGAAAGCGGAGGAGCAGTCTGAGTAATAGAGGTAAACGACTGAGTAATATTGGCAATGGCTTTATAGCGGACCCACATTCAGACGTTGATCCTAAAGACTTCTCAAAGCATTTGGACGAGAACTTGTCTGATTCACAGCGCATGAAACAGGTACTGGTGTGGTGTTTAAAGAGGAATTTGGAAATTCATGGCGAAGAACTGAAGAAGAAGCGCGATCAATCGACTAAATCCACTTCTGAAGAGTTGACTGCACTTACCATAGCACGGCATATTTTTGAAGAAGAGGTGTTAAAGAACCTGATGGATGGCAGAATCTCGATTGATTGGCATTCAAGGCCAGAGAATTCCGGCCAGGCGGAGGTGAAACGAGTGCCTAATTCTTTAAACATTACTGCTCAGAGTAATCTGGAAGCTTTTCAGAAACGATTGGTCGAATTAGAGCTTGAAAAGGAAGCCCTAGTGAAAAACCTCGATTCAGTAGGCAATAGCTCGCTCTCTCAAGAGAGACTCGAGCAGTTGGTCCAGAACAAATTTTTAAATGAACTTGACCCTTCTATGCGTCAACTATTTCTTGAAAATAGGGCCAAATCTGCCTCCGGTGATGGTTCAACCGTCTCGCCATCTATTCAACTGCAGTCGTTCCGTGAGAATCTTCCTAATGTAGAGGTTGGAGTAGCACAGCTTCGAGATGGAATCCATAAAATAGCCTCTCTCAGCAAAGCGTCGTCAATATTCATTGACAGAACCATGGAAAAATTGTCTAGAGCAGCGTCACTCTCGTCGGCCTCTACAGGCACCCTTCCTCCGTCATCGCTGCTTCTCAGTGACACCGACACCAGCACCAACAACACCACCAACAACCCTTCCGGCCCCAACTCCAGCTCGACTACCCACGCCCCCTCCCTCCCCGATGTCTCACCCTACGATCTACTGAGAGCACTATCAAGACTCGAATCCTAAGTACGCCCCTTCCCTCCTATCCCTGGGCTATGCTCTCCGCGGCAGCCCACCTGTGATGAGTAATGAATGTTTTATAACGAACCCACTATGTACAATACTTGACTACAATGTAATGATATTTAACTGACCTGTTCTGCGTCCGGCAGCTGGGCTCCGCCCAGACCCGTTGCTCCGCTTCGCGGAGAACTTGGACCGTGGGCCTGAAAAAGTCCAGGCCGTAGAGGAATGGAGAAAAGTCGTATCAATTAGAGGTATTTTTTGGTCAACAGCTTGACTTTTTGATCAAATACAGGACTAGTGATGGGCTGATTGACAAAATAAAAAGGTGACAACAAGGTCTTTACATACAAGTCATAAATATCGTTAAAGAACTGGCGAATGGCATCTTCGTTCTTTGTTTCATGGAGCAGCAGTATCTTCATGTCTATACTTGGTGTTAGCACGCGAAGCGGGCCTCTGCCTCCGGCGGCTGGGCGGAGTCTACTTACTTCCAGCTGTCACAAATGCAGAGATCATGTAGCTGTAGAAGTTATCGATGGACTTCAGGTAAAGCGAGTTCGTTGACCATTGAACATCCTCGACAATGTCTAAAGAACTATGAAGAATGAACGGACTCAGCTCTTTGATCTCGGGAGGGAATCTCGAGATGCCATCGCCGCCCTGGCGATGAGACCCGAACTCCAGCTCATAAATAGGGCAATCTTTAGTACCTATGATTGCCAGATAATATGATGTCATGTTAGCATGAGGATGAGAGGTAGAGGTGGTCACTGATGATGATGGTATTGGTATATATGGAAGACAAGACACGGCTGGCAGGGGGTCGTGATGTCTGCTGATATACGGCTGACATCATACAATATCTCAGGGGTAAAATAAAATTAATGAGGCTGGAGTCTATCGCCAGACACCACCGCTGGGCCCCTGGCTCTGCCCCTGGCGGCCAGCTCTGCCCAGACACGTAGCTCTGCCCTGCGAAAGGCTAACTCAAGAGGCTCGCGAAGAGAGCACAACGGGCCCGGCCGCCAGAGGCAGAGCAAGGAGGCGGGTGCGAGGAGGCGCTGCCTGATAGGTTTCTGGGCATGACACAAAGATCGATGCTAAGAGGTTGCGCTTATATCATGGGACCGCCTAAGATTATATGGTTCACTACTGCTTTTCTTGGCATATAGCATAATAACATAGGCATAAAAAAAGGTGGGTAGTTGATTATGGAGAGGTGGATAAAAAGAAACGCAGGAGAGAGTAAGAATAATATTTTCGCCGATTTTACGCCTGTTTACATTTTCACGTATATATAGACAGCCTGGTTCGCACAACTCAATTCCTCCTGAATCAGATTGCCAGACGGTATCGAGCTATTGAAGTAAACTGGCAGGACCAATGAATTACAGCGCATAACCGTGACTGTTTCATTTCATCATTATTCATTTCATTTTGTCAACTCTCAGTCGCAAGTCACATGCTTGGCATTGTTCAATATGACGGAAACAACAGTAGAGTAGTAACAACAGAACAATGTAAACAACACAAGGCGATAGCGACCACCTCTAGAATTGCAGCTGCTGAGTATTTGGACAAAGACTTAGAAGAAAGTGGTCTACTAATATCGAATATTACTACGGCCGCTACTACTCCGAAGGACGGTGCCAGATTTAAGGCTACCAAAAGTAATACTAGTACGGCTGTTTCTCCCACGCGCCATACTACTCCACTTACTAACCCGCACGTCATACATCCGCCTTTTCCCTATCAAACCACCATGCCCACCGCCGTGCCTATCGCCGTGCCATCTCTTCTGACCCCCACTGGGATTTCTAAATTAGATGTTATACAAGAGAACTACCAACCCCAACCCTATAGCCAGTTAATACGGCCACAATCACTATCACCACCGACATCACTACCACTACCACTGGTAAAGAATCATAGAAGAACTAAATCAATAGATGAAGTTATTATAATAGGTGATAGTTCGTTAACGTCTAGACATAACAACCCGGTTCTGAATCAGGAACAGGTAGACGAGCCAGATAATAGAAGAAGAGGAAGCGGATCCGGCGGGGAAAGTGCCTGGGCAAGTGCCATTTCACACAATATTACTACTGCTAGTCCTAATTCGAGTCCTACAGCAGCATTTTTAAAAACTTGCACTACTTCTACCCCCATAACCAACATCAATACTAGTAGCACTCGTGCTAGTAGCACTTCTAATAGCACTGTTAGCACTTCTAGCATTACTACTACTATTGGCATTTGTAATCAACAAAAGGCAAATCATCACAAATTCTATAATATATCGAAAGGAACCAGAGAAAAGGGTAGTTTGCAGCTCATATCTCCTACCACAACCAACCCCGAACTTCTTTCCAACTGTGATCCTCGCCATTCTTATGCATCTGCAGCTGGGACCCCCATTCATACAATGACGAGTCTCGCCAAAGGCGGGTTTTTATTGTCATCTGGGCCATCCCGGACGAGGTCAAGGAAGAGTGGTAGAGGGGACACTCCTACTAGTTCTCATAGTAATAGTGGCACCACCGCTGCAGACTCGGTTCCTCGATCTTCGACACCGAATAATGCTAGTGCGCCCTCGCCAACCGGTACTTTTACCAAGGCCCATACTCGCTCGCGAAGCGATCACAATGGACGTTCATCCCCCCATGCACACCTGGAAAGGTCTAAAGAGACGGCTAGAATGGCTTCGATGTTGATGAACCTGAGATACGCAGACGAAAACTCCAGAATTACCGATTATCCTACTCCTCAAATGAATACTGGAAATATGCCATCGTTTGCTGAAAGCAGCCCGATACGGGGGGTTGGTCCTGCTCCGACTCTGATCACCAGTAATAGAAGATCACCAGCATCCACTCCTCCCCCTCAACCTGCTCCAATACCGCATTCATCATTTTTTCAATCTAAAATACCACTAGCATCAATAGACACTTCATCACCCCATCATGGTCGTACATCGCCCTCAGGTCCTCGTGGTTCTTCTCATCTCCGTTCTCACTCATTGCATAGAAGTAGCATGGATTCCGTAACTGGTAGTGGTTATCACCCACCTTCACCGACGTTCATATCTGCTACTACCAAGGCGCGTGCGATCCGTGCAAAGGCCAAACTCGAGCTACAATATGAAATGATTGGTGAGTACCAATCTGGTAGAAGGAGGGCGGTAATAGCTGGTGGTGCTCATGATAATAACAATGATGAGAATGATAATGACCAACAAATGCCGCATGATCAAGTAAGCATCAATAGTGGTAGCACCGACAATAGCAACATCGAACAACAGCCGCCTCCGCTAGGTGTAATCTTGAAAGAGAAAACTACCTATAATCCCCTTCAAGTCATTCGTAATCGGTCTGCGAAGAAACAACAGGGACAAGCATACCTAAACTACATGGCTAATAAATCATGGAATTTCTTGTGGAATATCGATGTGTCGGAGCTTGTCAGTGATTACTCGTGGAGAGCTCGATATGAGAATATCATGAGAGATCGTAAAGGCAGATTATTGTATCCGGACAGGGATCATGATGATCTTGATTATCGTAGCCACAGGAACAATCACCATAATGATCCTGACCTACTACTTTCTGCCTCTTACTCAAAACATAGCACTGATGGCGACCTTCTCCAACGTATAAGATCGAAACTATCTTCGAGACCAACTTCGGGTCTCAATTCGAACGATAACTCTGATAGTAGTTGGTCTCGTTCTGATCTAAGCGATCTAGAAGACTCTAGTAAATCCACCAATCTGCGTCGTAGAGATCCTAATAAAAATTCTGATTCGTCGTCGCGCAGAAATTCTGAGTCACCCAGCCGGAAAGTTCCTTTTGAAAGCGTTAACAGTAAAGGAAGGTATTCGAGTGCCGTTGCACAAAGGAAATTGTCAATTTCTGGTGGTGTACCGCTTTCATCTCCGGATCAGAAGGACGACTCGCAGTATCTTGAGCAACCGCAGAAAACGGACGAAAGTACAGCCGATTCGAATGGCTTCCCTGAAACTTCGGTTACGTCTATTAAACGAACTTCCCCATCGACTCTCTCCTCTGCGTCCCTTCCATCCCATGAACAACAGCAGGACAAACTTTCCTATTATGCCAACGAACTAAAATATCTAGACATGGTTTATGAACTGAGCTATCTCCAAATTTCTAGAAAACCAAACTGGTATGTGGAAAATTTGAACCGTGATACTGCTGAGAACATGTCTACGGAGATGATGGCTCTTTCTAGACAATTTGAACGAGACTTGGCCCCTAAAGAAAGACAGTATCTTGCGAACACAGAGCAAGAAATGAGAAAGCTTCAATTTGACTTGACCCAAGATCATGGCAATCGCCTCGACTCGGTTTTACTAGACTCGGATCGCATCCTGAATGAAGTCAATACTTCACTCAGCCTTGAAATCAGGAAAGTTGGGGTAAGACTAGACAAACTTGAAGCAAATGCTCCAACTCTACGATGGATGTGGAAATTGGGATACATGTTATTAGAATGGTTACTTGTTGCATTCATGTGGGTAGCATGGGGTGTTGTAATGGGTTTAAGCCAGATTAAACGACTCTTTACTACTTTATATGGCATTATAATGTGGTTATTATGGTGCTCATAACAACTTTACGAATCTTTTTTGCATACTTTTTTTTTACTTTATTATTTATATATATATATTAATTTTCATGATATTAATACACGGAAACTTCCTTCCACTTTCGTTACAACTGACCGCTTCGTTTTTGTCTTTGTTTTCCATGCATAAAGAGAGGGCTCTTTATTCCATACAACTCGAACTCCTACCTATCAACTCCTCAAATTGATACAAGGCTGTTTTCGTTCGCTCTCGAACATCCAAGGTAGGGTCAAGAGATTGCTTATCTAACTTGTCCTTGAATCCTAATTGGATGAGCTTCTCAGCTCGCAGCTTACATGCCTGCTTCCGAGGAGAGTTATCTGGCTCCTCTAACCAAGTAAGATTGATGATTAGCCATACAATTGCTGTTCGAATGTCTGCCAAGGGATGCGCCATTAATGGGACAAGCTTTGATAACACGCCATGTTGTTGGGCAACAATATCTCTGTGATCATCTGTACCAGCAGCGATATGAACTAGAATATAAATTGCTGGAGTGATTACTTGTGGGAATTGTTCATTTAGATCTAGTTTGTTTTCGATTAAATCAAATAATGTTTTCTTCCCAATAGATTCAAATATATAATCGACACCATCAAAGTTTCTGCACAGGAAGTTTCGGATGAAATCAAGAGACTGCTCTTGAATTTCAATCATTGGATCATTGCATAGTTTCAGGAGATATGATGGTTCCAATTTGGAAAGAACCATACTTTTAGTATCTCTATTGGCTTCGAAAATAGCATGCTTCAAAGCCCAGATTGAATTCAGTCGTAACGAAGCATAATCTGAATGTGCGCCATCAATAATCAAGTCGAGGACACCTTTTTCGAAAATAGTCTTCTGCACGGGACTGAATTCAAGAATTAAATTACAGATTGCTGCCATCACCGCGGTTTTCACCTCGAGCTGGTCTTCCTTTTGCTGTTCTCGTTCTATGACATCGAACGAAGTCTCGTCAGTTATCATCATTCCATCACTTGGTTCTTGAGGTGGCTCTGATTCGGTATACAAGTCGACAATACCATCAACAATGTCAGTGGATGCTAAACTTGTACGAATGAGTGCCACACTTCGAGATAGAGCTCGAAGGACATGGCAAGCAGCAATCTTGACTTTACGAATCGAACTCAGATTAAAAGAGTTACTTGACTCAGATTCAGATGGCTTCAGGGAAATGAGCATAGTAATATAACCTAGAGCACCAGCATCTACAATTTCCATCCGGAGAGAATCGCGGTGAATACCAATGCCCGCCAAAGCATATAAGTTATTTTCAATAATCTCTCTATCTCTCCAGGAAGTGATGTCCTTTGATTTTAATACGGTGATGATTTTTTTTACAATACCGATTTCAACTGCCATTGAAGCATGTTTCTCGCTATCTCTGCATATGAAGGAGAGTGTAAGACTGACTCTTGGATCGGAACCAAGCAACTCAAACATTGGCACCAGCGTAGGTAGCAAAGTACGAGCTATGGTATCTCTTTGAACTGGAGAAGATGCATAGTTTTGTAGTTTGGAGAGCAGTTCTACGGCTGTTAATCTCACACCTACATCATCAGCACGAGTGAAATGGACTAATCCCAGGATGAAGTCATTACAAATCTCGGAAAATACTGCTGTTTTAGATGGTGGTATTCTTCCAGCTGTATTACTGGGTGGAATATCCAGAACAGACTTTGCCTGTTTCTCGGTTAATATCTGAGACACAGCCGATAACGCAGCTTCAAGTGGAACATTCTTTGCAGCAGAATAACCAACTCCACCGCCACCGCCTCCTTGAGACATGAATTTGGAAATCCTTGTCAATAGATACGGAGACAGCGAGGATAACTTTGTCAAAGAAGCAGTTTTACGAGGAGATAACAAAGGAATAAGTTTACAGCTTTGTAACACAACCGAGTCAGGACAGTTTTCGTCACTTAATAGAACAGACAAGATATTTACAATCTCCGGGTACTGATTAATGATCCCGACTGCTGGCTGGGATTGTAAAATGGTAACCAATATTCTCAGACATGAAGTGATGAATTCAGGAGAAGAAACGAAAGGAGTGGTAGGACCTATGTTCGGAGAAATGGCCGAAACGATCGTTGAAACCACAGTTGGAATAACTGGATATCGTAACAACTTTTGCACTGTAGTCGAAGTTCCATGAGCAAAGCTGCCCAGAATGATACTTGCTTGAAGACAGACATCCAGCGATTCACCACTGGCAAGCAGATCCAATAATGGATTTATAATATCGTCGTTACATAGGAGCTCCTTTTGATCCGTATGGCCGATAATAGTATTTTTCAGTCGCTTAAGTCCCACCAGGTTTATAGTTCGGTCATGCGAGGTTAGTTGGTCGTGTATGCTATTAGTAGGGATCATGATGGGCTGCTAGATAGATATACACAGTTATTTGTTGCTTTGCTGCACTTTCGTTATATTAGTTTCCTTTGTCTCTCTAATGCCTACTCTGATTCCAGGTCACCTGCCAAATCGTCGCTTCGTCTCTACGCACACTATATTGCTACTTCCACGAAAGGAGTCAAAGACAAAATATTCGTATAAAAATTTGAAAGGCCAGACCTAAACAACATCAAGTCGGGAAGACATACGACGATGTCGTAGTGGGGAAGAACACGGCTGGCGGCAGCCTCCAGCCCTAGCCCTGATTTAGTCAAAGGTCCCTGCGTCGGTGAGTCTTCGCCCCCGGCGACCAGATTCTGGCCGGACCCATTGCTCTTACTTGGCAAGGGGTTTGTAATGGTGGGTTTTGCTGGGAACGAGCAAAGCGAGCTATGGGTCTGGGCAAAGCCCAGCCACCGGAGGTAGGCGCAGGGGGAGAAGTGTGGTTATGGTTTTTATCTATTAGCTAGATATCTGCAGTGATGGGTATATGAACAGGTCTTGACGTAGCCTATATGTTAGCTCCAATAGGAGGGGTAAAGGGTAAAATCAGGTCTCGTCGCGATCTTTTTGGTGCTGACAGCTAGAAGGGATGGAGAGGATCGCGATAGTTCCCAGTATTCGCTGAAATGGAAGGAAGAATCGACAGGAGCCGATGGGGTGGACGGTAGCGGTGAATCTGCGTAGCTATGACAATGCTTGCTGTCTGTATTGGTCACTGGGATTTCGGGCAATACTCTGTTCCCGGCCTGGTTGTGAGTTAGAGTATCAAACTCTGCTATGACACAAGGAAGAGGTGTCACGGGAGAAATCCCACCAGATGTAGGATAACAGCTGTAACAATGTAAATGTTTTTGATCGCACGTTTCTTTGACATATGGATCTACTGGCTGGCCAAAAGGCAATATTTCTCGTTCATCTTTGTAAGTTCGCCTGTTTGTTGGGGAAGCGGATCCTGATGCAACATCCACAGCGTCAGTTGACTGAGATAGGGGTGTAAGTTCCTGCTTCTGGTGAGATTGAATTAAAGAAGCAGAAGGGAGAGGAAAAGTTACAGGGAGAGTAGAGAGAATTGGACCTGGACCAAGATATCGGGAATGGGCAGAAGAAGTCGCGGCTGGAGATGGAGATGCTACCAGAGCATTGTCAGGTACAGGGCAGAGCCATTTAGGTTGTCGAGGGGGCGTTGGCAGAATGTATGGTTCATTGATGGATGTGGATAAGGACTTCGCGGTGGACGCAGCAGAGAACGGGTCTTGGCTGACAGCTGGCAGAGGTGCACCATTACTGACACCGTCAGGCGACAAATCTGCCCGCTGCCATTTGGCATGCGCTTGCGCTTTTTCTTGTTCTTCTTGTTTAGAAAAGTCAAGGGCCAGCGTATTTGGGATAGTACCAGGCTGGATGTTTTCCAGGCTACAGCCTGCCTGGATAAGCTTGATAACAAGAGTCTGGAAGTTTTCCTGGGAAAGTTTGACTTGGAACCGGTGTGTGACCCAATGGTCATCTTTGAGCACAAGATATTTAATCCCGACTATAGGAGACGAGCAGATTATAGCATATGGCTGCTGTTTACCGAATGGTTTGCGGGTCTGAAGACATAACGAAGCCAATTGAACAGTCTCCTATAAACGACGTTAGTATGACCAACCACTTTACCACCGATGACTTCTGGGCTCTGCCCTGACACGTAGCTCCGTTTCGTGCAGAGGCTATGGTCTTATGGCAGAAGGGCAGCTCTACAAACAAGGACGTCGGATTTTCTGGACAACGTTAGATCAACTGACGGGAGTGTGCATCGCTTGTGACTAGGAAGATTAGCAAGCGCTACCAGAGCAACGGATTCAGTGAGACATAGAAGAAGAGACGACCTGAACGGATAATAAATCCAATCGGACGGGTGAGCTCGTCCTGGATCCAGGCCATTAGTCGGGGTGTCTAGTTTACTATAGGCATATTTTTCTACCGGGAGATATAAAGGGAACGAAGATTCACTAGCAACAATGGAAGAATCAATAGTTTGTCTTGCTGCCATTCGTTTCTCGGCCTGTTGTGTTGGACCCATGTTGTCGCTACTCGTAGAAGCGGCAGTTGGCAAGAGTACATATATATAATAGCTGAACAAGTCTCATAAAATCGTTAGATATAGTCAGCCGCATCTTATGGCTGGAATGCACCATGCAATTTAGGGTTTTGGTGCATGTACAATAAGGATTCGAAGCTGTCTGTCAAAGCTTTCTTCATTACACTCCCTCTGGCCTTTATTTCTCTATTCACGACCCCCTATACCGCTTGTCCACGGTTCCCAGGAGCTCGCGAAGCGAGCATAGCGGGTGTGAGTAGAACCCAGCTGCCGGAGGCGAGCGAAGGGACCGTTCAACGCAGGGTAGGTCCACCGCCACACCGTTATCCCAACATAGGCCTAGGCGCGGATGCGCCTCCCGCTATCGGCCGGGAGCTGTGGCTGATGCCAATATACCTAACCCTATCACGCAATTTTCTGGCGATTGTGGCTAATTTTTTTTGTTTTTCGCTGAGAATAAATGCCTAAATCGGAGATAGTATCTGCAGATCTTTAAGTCTAAGAGAAATATATATTCTACTCACTATGACAGCCACAGTTGATGTCTACAAGGTAACGTCCAGTCCAGTTCGTCATCAACAAAATGTCACCCTCTATTGACGATAAAAATGACCGCCTGACTAACGGTCACGCTAAGGTATCCGGACCTTTTCCAGTTTCTGGCGACATTATGACCTTGGAAGGGTCTTTCTATGCCACTCCGCAACTGCTAGTCCAGCAGATTGCTTACGCGGTATCGGGGAGCATCTTCAGCTACTCTCCAGAATCTTTTGATTTGGATGTGGCTGTCTCTGAGTGGTCTAAATTCGGGCAGAAGAATGGTGCTGGTATTACTCCTCAGTTGTACGAGTTAGAGTCTCGGGTTGGTGCTGCCTCTGTTTTACTAGGTTATCTGTATAACCTTTCTGGTAGTTCTCCTGAGCAGGTACAGACCGTTTTGGCTTCCAGTGCAACATTGCAATATATGAAGCCAGTATTAGCACAATTTGCTTTGCAGGAGGGTTACAGCAGTAGTCATAACAAGACACCACTTGTATTCCATGTTGCTGCTGTTGATTATGATGTTGAATCAGGCCGTCTTGTAACTGATTATTTGCCAGCTGCACAAGTTTCAAGAGATTTGGGTCTTGGTCTGATCTCTTCTCTGTCGGTAAATGATGCTCAACATACTGCTTTGTTAGCAACTGCGTTGAGTACTGTCCTGCCTACCATCCATGTTTATGAAGGTATTAGAGGTACTCGTGAGACTAGTCGTACTAGAAACGTTCTTGATGCTGTAGATGTATCAGAAAAGTATGCAGAGCTGGCAAAGCAAAGTTCTAGTGAAGGCTCTACTTCTGCTAAAATCCTCGCAACCCTGAAAAGACTGAATGCTAATTTGGGTACTGATTATAAGCCATTTGAGTATTCTGGCAGTGCCAACGCCGAAACAGTGGTTGTTAGTTTTGGTTCGGTAGAAGGTGTCATCACTTCTCAAGTTGTTAAGCGTCTTGTTGCTGCAGGTTCCAATGTTGGGGCTATCAATGTCCGTCTTTATAGCCCATTCCTTGATCAGGAGTTTTTAAAGTCTCTTCCTTCTTCTACCAAACAGGTAGTTATTCTTGGACAGGTTCAAGACCAAGCTTCAGTTGAAGACTCTCGCATTCATTCCAGTCTTTATTCTGATGTTGCTACTGCTATTCTTATGAAATACGGGTTTAATGGCTCTGCTCCTTCCGTGACTGATGCCAAATATTCCCGTGTGAATGTTTGGACCCCTGATCAAGTGTTTGAGCTGTTAGGCAATTCGAACACTGTAGATGTTCTTCCTAAATCTACCCAGCAGTTTGTGTTTTGGGATGTTGACACTTCTAAATCATCTACTGCTGCTGCAACTTTAGCTCATACTTTGTCTTTGGATCCAACCGTTGCGGTGAACTATATTTCGAATTTTGACAATGAAGCTATTGGTGGTGTTGTTGAAACTACTATCCGTGTTTCGACCGAGTCTGTAGAAGCTCCTTATCCAGTTCGAGATGCTGATGTTCTGTTTGTAAACGACGTCAAGATATTTAGTGAATTTGACGTCCTGGCGAACGCAAGTAATGGCGCCGTCCTGTTGGTTGCTTCTAAACATGCTATTGAGGATGTTGAAAAGGTACTTAGCGATACTGTAAAGAAAACCATTGTCGAGAAATCTATCAAGCTGGCCACTGTAGATTATGAAAGCATCGGTGAAAACCCCGAAACTCTCGGACGTACTCAGACTATGGTCCAGCAAATTGCTTTCTGGAAGAGTGCCTATCCCCAACTTACTCTTAATGAGATTACCACCAAAATCGTCACTGCAAATGGCGTCGACACTGAACTCGTTGCTGCTACAGTTGCCAGTTTAATTGAAAAGGTTGCTGAAGTTGGTTTATCAGCCACTTCTATTCCTGAGGAATGGTCAAAAGTAGCAGTTGACGTTGAGGCCAATGTCGATTTAACCAAATTTGTTCAATCTACTTCTTTCACTGCTAATAAGCTTGCTGCATCCATCGAACAGGAACAGGCTGTTGGTCCCCTTTCTCTCACTTGGGTGGATGCCGCCAAGAAAATCACTTTCAAAGAAGCATATAATGTCCAGTCTGAGCTTCGTCCCGATCTTTCTGTCAAGAACTTTGTTTCCAAGGTTCAAGTCAATGAGCGGGTTACCCCTGATGATTACGACAGACATATTTTTCATCTTGAGTTGGATATCACTGGCACTGGTTTAACGTATGCTATTGGTGAGGCACTGGGTGTTCATGCCCCGAACAATACCGACCAAGTCAATGAATTTATTGAATGGTATGGACTCGACCCTAATAGTATTGTCTCGATTCCTGCCAGAGATGATGGTGAGGTATTTGAAGAGACCAAGACAACTCTACAAGTACTAAAGGACAACCTTGATCTGTTTGGTAAACCACCAAAGAAATTTTTTGAATCTCTCGCCGCATATGCCACCAATCCCAAAGAAAAAGCCCATCTTGAAACTCTGGCTTCTGCAGAAGGTGCCGTTGAACTCAAGAAACGCACTGAGGAGGACTTTGATACCTATGTTGACATTCTTCAGGAATTCGAGTCTGCCCATCCTACCATTGAGCAATTAATTGAGATTGTTTCTCCTCTGAAACGCCGAGAATATTCGATTGCTTCATCTCAAAAGGTGCATCCCAATGCAGTTCATCTGTTGATTGTTGTTGTTGATTGGGTTGATTCCAGAGGCCGCAAGAGATATGGCCAATGCTCTAGGTTCTTAGCCGGCCTTTCAGCAGGGTCTGAAGTGGTCGTCTCAGTCAAACCATCAGTGATGAAGTTGCCACATGAAACCACTGCACCCATCATCATGTCAGGTCTGGGCACAGGTCTTGCTCCCTTCAAAGCTTTCTTGGAAGAAAAAGCTTGGCAAAAGGCTCAAGGGTATGAGATTGGTGATATCTACCTGTTCTTGGGTTCTCGTCATCAACGTCAGGAATATCTTTACGGTGAACTGTTCGAAGGGTACAAGAACGCTGGAATTCTTACTTATATTGGAGCAGCCTTTTCCAGAGATCAGCCACAAAAGATTTACATACAAGACCGCATCAGAGAGGCCAAGGATAGACTCATCGACGCGTTTGTTACCAAGCGAGGTAGTTTCTACCTGTGTGGCCCTACTTGGCCAGTTCCTGATATTTCGGCTGCCTTAGCTGACATTGTCGGCACTGAAGCCGCTACTCGTGGAGTGTCCATCGATGCTGCCAGGGAAATCGAGAACCTCAAAGAACAAGAACGATACATTTTAGAAGTATATTAGACAGGTATAGAATAGATTACGCCCCTCCACCAGCCCCTTGCTGCCTCCGGCGGCTGGGCTCCGCCCAGACGCGTAGCTCGCTTCGCTCGTATGTCTGCGTCCCCTTGTATATAAATTCCGCAAAGCGGAACAACAGATTTGGAAAGAGCCCAGCTGCTGGAGACAGAATGGCGCTTCTTATTTATGCTCATCTTATGCAGGGCCTCTGCACCCCTTAGTACCCTGCATAATGTTTGGTCGTCAAACAATAAAAGCGCAAAAACGGCTCTAAAGTTAAAATCGTTCTGTCTTAACTTTTTCATTCCGAGACATGAAAAGCTAATGGTTCTCTAACTCAAAATTAGGCTATTATTTCTCGTAGACAGTGGCAGTACATATCAATGGTATAAGGTGGTATCAGCGGCGTATCATAAGCGTATCGGCAGAGTATTAGAGGGTTCAGCAGAGTAGCAGTAGTAATGGCAGTGGCTGTGAACGTATCGGTAGCCGTATCGGTAGCTGTAGCAGCAGTAGATAAGCTCGTAGCGGTCTCCGATAGACTTTTCTACACGGCGCCAAGCTAATAGTGTAGCCCTTCTTCCCTGGCAACATGCAACGTGCTCAGGGGAAAGACAACGCGTGCCAGCTGAAGCTTTGCCCAGTCCTTGCCAAACCAACCCGCTTAAAGTAATATCATACGTGTAATTAATTTTCTCGTTTGCTCCCAACCTCGCCCTTCTGCTAAGGTGTAGCACTGAATTTAAGCGCGTTAAAAAAAAGCTTAAAGACGTGCCCCTTCCCTAGTGAACCAGCTCCCCCTCGTTAGTAGACGGTCCAGCCGTAGGAGTAGCCGTGGTAGCAGTTGTAGAGGTAGCAGCAGTAGCGGTAGTAATAGTAATAGTGGTAAAAGTATTAGCAGATGCTAGACACTGAGCCTTAACGTGGAATTTAAAGATAACAACGATACGGGTTTCTATTTGTCTTTTTTTTGTTCTTCCTAATAAAAACATCTTTCTATTTCCTTTTGGGAACAGATATACTGGCTAGAAGAAGCGAGGAAGAGAGTGTGGTACTATTGTAAAGAATTTGTTTATTTCAGATCGGTTTGGCAGATTTTCAACACGACTCTGTGGTTTGAAACTTTTTGACAATCTAAACACAGCACAGTGAAAATTTGGCATCGCCAACTGGCTGACAACTACCAAAGTCTCACGCAATTGATAGAACAAAAACGGTGTGTAGCATGAACTACTCAGGAGCTGAGGAAGCGATGCTGGCGGTGTGGCATCCGGGCTCTGCCTCCGGCGGCTGGGCTCTGCCCAGACCCGTTGCTCGCTTCGCTCGTTGCTGGGATCGTATAAGACCGAGCGAAGCGAGCAACGGGTCTGGGCAGAGCCCAGCCGCCGGAGGCAGAGCCAGGCAGAGCGTGCGGACACTAACTTTTGGATTTAGCCATGTCAGAAAGCAAGAGATCGACCCCAGTGCCTAATGGCAATAATGGATCAGGTGCCGCTGCAATTAGTTCAGTGTCGAACGGGCAGTTGCCAGCAGCTATTTTTTGCTCGCTGTCGCCACAGGAGACTGCTGCGAGGCTACATACGTCGTTGACGGTTGGAATCGAGTCTTCACAGGATGTCAATTATAGGAAGTCAGTTCACGGGCTAAACGAGTTGAATGGCCAGGAGAAGGACTCGTTGGCAATCAGGTTTTTACAGCAGTTCTACGAGAACCCACTGATATTGCTGTTGATTGGCTCGGCGGCGATTAGTTTTTTAATGGGCAATATCGACGATGCTGTTAGTATCACTGTGGCCATTTTCATTGTCGTCACAGTAGGGTTTGTTCAAGAGTACAGATCTGAAAAGTCACTAGATGCATTGAACAAGTTAGTACCTCCTTCATGTCATCTCACTAGAGGTACACACTCGTCGACTGTGTTGGCATCAAATTTGGTTCCAGGCGATTTGGTCCATTTTTCTGTCGGCGACCGTATTCCAGCCGACATCCGTATCACTGAAGCGGTTGGCCTCGGTATTGACGAGAGTAACCTTACTGGTGAACCAGACCCAGTTCATAAAGACATTGCAGAAGTAAAGACAGAATCGCCTTTGGGTGGTATTGGCGTGTCTGAGAGATCATGTATAGCCTTTATGGGTACTCTAGTATGCGCTGGTAACGGTACAGGTATCGTCGTTGGTACTGGTCATAACACCGAGTTTGGCAGTGTGTTTGAAATGATGTCTGATATCGACAAGCCGAAGACCCCTTTACAGGTCTCAATGGATAAGCTAGGTAAAGAACTGTCTTTGATGAGTTTTGGCGTGATTGGTGTCATTTGTCTGATTGGCATTATCCAAGGCCGTTCATGGCTCGATATGTTTCAAATTGGTGTTTCCTTAGCAGTGGCTGCTATTCCTGAGGGACTGCCAATTATCGTCACGGTGACGCTGGCACTTGGTGTGCTGCGTATGGCGGAAGAAAAGGCCATTATGCGCCGTTTACCAAGTGTAGAAACGTTGGGATCGGTTAATGTTATTTGTAGTGATAAAACCGGTACTCTCACAAAAAATCGTATGACTGTCACTAAACTATGGACAGTGGATATGGGCTCTGCCAGTCCGAAATCTTGGCTCAGTATTGATTCTCACAGCACTACCAATGAGCTGACCCACCATCTCGCAGATAGCCCTGCACTACCAGTTATGTTACAGATTGGTAATTTCTGTAACAATACCAGAACTTCCGAAGAAACTGGTAAACATATTGGCAACCCCACCGATGTTGCTCTTGTTGATATTCTTGATAAATTTGGATTGGAAGATATTCGTAACACTCGCACAAGAATCAACGAGACTCCGTTCTCATCTTCTAGGAAATGGATGGCCGTGTCCCTTCACAGCGGAGATGCTACAAATTCCACTGTCTATGTTAAAGGAGCAGTTGAGCGTATTCTTCCTCTTTGTAAGAAATACATCGATTCCAAGGGTAAACCAAATGGAACCATCGACGATAAAATCATCAAATCTATCAATGACATTTCAACTAATATGGCAATGGAAGGAGTTCGTATCCTGGCATTTGCGTGCTCAAGCAAACCATCTCAAGACACTGAGAACCTCCAGGACCTCGTTTTTGCTGGATTGATCGGCATGTACGACCCACCTAGACCAGGTGTGAACAACTCGATTAACAGGTTAATGCAAGGTGGTGTTAAGGTGATTATGATTACTGGTGACAGTGAGGCCACTGCATCTACTATTGCTAAACAAATTGGTATGCCTCTCACAGGTGGTGAACGTTCTGTTATGACTGGCGAAACATTAGAACGTTTGTCTACAAAAGAATTGTCAGATGCTATCTCGTACGTCACAGTGTTTGCTCGTACCTCGCCCGAAAACAAGCTCAATATTGTCCGTGCTTTACAAGCTCGTGGCGATGTTGTTGCCATGACCGGTGACGGTGTCAACGACGCCCCAGCTCTGAAACTCGCTGATATTGGTATCAGTATGGGAGAGAGTGGCACGGATGTTGCCAAGGAGGCCGCCGATATGGTGTTGGTAGACGATGATTTCAACACCATTCTTAATGCTATTAAGGAAGGCAAAGCCATTTTCTCCAATATCCAAAACTTCCTTGCCTTTCAGCTGTCTACGTCTGTAGCTGCTCTGTCTTTGGTAGTTCTTTCCACCCTTTTCAAACTTCCCAATCCATTAAATGCCATGCAAATCCTATGGATTAACATTCTCATGGATGGTCCCCCCGCCCAATCGCTAGGTGTAGAGCCAGTTGACCCAGTTGTTATGACTAAACCCCCTCGTTCTCGTAGCGATCATGTCCTCACTCCGTCTCTTGTCAAGCGTGTTTTCCAATCCGGTTTTATCATTGTGTTTGGTACCTTATTCGTCTATATTCGAGAAATGAGCGATAATATCGTCACTGCAAGAGACACTACCATGTCATTCACGTGTTTTGTTTTATTCGACATGTTCAATGCCCTTTCCTGTCGATCCACCACCAAATCAGTATTTGAAATCGGTCTCTTTACCAACAAAATGTTCAACTTTGCCGTCGGGTTTTCTCTTCTTGGCCAACTGGCCGTCATCTACGTGCCTTTTTTCCAGGCAATTTTCCAGACCGAAGCATTATACCTTTCCGATCTCCTTCTTCTCATTGTTATTTCCAGTAGCGTGCTCATTGTTGATGAGATCCGTAAACATTACGTCCGCAAGTACGAATGGATGTCTCGCTACTCCAACGCTGTATAAGCACATACTTCTTGCTTTTCTCACGTTGCATTCCATAGAACAGTTCCGAAATTTATGTAGAAAATTATTGACATGATCAAGCATATATAGTAATATTAAAATACAGTGTACATTTGCAGCTTCGTGAGCGCGGTGATGCGGTTTTGCCTCCGGCGGCTGGGCTCCGCCCAGACCCGTTGCTCCGCTTCGCGGAGGGCTGGGACCGTGGTCTAGCCTACAATGACAGTGGATGCGGCCTTGCGCGCTCTATTCATAATTGCAAGACCTTCGTTGGAATCATCAATCCCTTCAACTAGAATGAGGTCGACTCCTTTTTCGTCCATTTCTCGAAAGGAGGCGAAGAGGTTCCTCGAGATGTCAGTACCTGCGTTGCCAAGAGAATTGTCGTAAACAGTTATGGCTTTGCTCGTTAAGTGTCGCAAGGTGTTGGCGAGTTCTGCTCGGTTGAACCGCCTAGTAGTGAGAAGTCCGACAGATGAAGGACTTTTCTCTACAACGTAGTCTATGAGTTGCTGTTCAGTACAGCCAATAAATAGGGTCAGTGGAGCTCTAGGCGAGTAATGCTTATATTTCATGCCCGGAGTCCGTACAATTTCGTCTGATTTTGCAGTGGCACGTCCAATTACCACATTCTGCCAATGCGGGCCTCCAAACTGCTTAATTTGTTCAATTGATACACCACCTGGACGAAGCAACATTGGCGGATCGCTCAGACCATCGACAACAGTGGACTCAACGCCAATATCACACGCACCTGCGTCAAGAATAAGAGGGATTCTGCCCCTCAAATCTGTATATACATGCTCAGCCTGAGTCGGACTGGGCTTAGTCGATGCATTGGCAGATGGCGCCGCTAACGGTAAGTCAGACAGACTGATAAGAGCACGGGCTACTGGGTCAGCAGGCAGCCTGACAGCAAAAGTAGTCTGGCCATGAGTACACACTGGGGAGATATTCGTAGGATTAGGAACAGGAAGGATGATCGTTAGTGGACCAGGCCAAAATTTATCAATCAATAGTTTATAAATATCAGGTACAGTTGCCCCTGAGGGGAGTAATCGTCTCTCCAGCTGTTCTATAGACGATACATGGATGATTAAAGGGTTATCAGCAGGTCGATTCTTGGCAGCATAAATAGATTTTACAGATTCAGTGTCTAAAGCAGATGCTCCAAGACCATATACGGTCTCAGTAGGGAATGCGACAGGATGATGCGTAGATTGAAGGATCTTAACTGCCTCGTTAAGGTTATCCAGTGTGGGAGATGGCGATGTGATAACTGGTGGTTTATCAACATCACTAGCATCGAATTTTATGCAATTTCGATCTATGGGGAGGATTTTAGTATCGATACCTGTACACATTTTGAATGACTCAGTAGTGCTACTACTGTTGGATCTGTTGGTTATTAGTGATCCAACAGTAAGGGGAGCGTGATTGTGAAGGTGATGCTGGTATCTGGTTATTATACTACTGCAGAGTATGGGCCATCTACTGGCCAAACTAAATGTCTTTAATATGATCGTTTTGAAAGAGTGATGATAATATGGCGGCCGATAGGATCAAGTGAAAAGATCCACATAAATTCATATAGCACAGATTGGTCTAGATCCTACTGACTGATTGCTGATTGACTTGGTTGGGATTTTTCAGCACGGCTGAATTTTTTGTGACGCCAGTCGGCCAGCTATCAGGGGTTCTTGATAATATGCAGGGGTCGGATAGTATAGCCACATTGATCTGAGGAAGAATTGATAACATAGTGGACGACAGCAAGAGCCAAAAGTTAAATATTTAGCACAGGAAGCCGGTCAGCCAGTCAGAATGGTAGATGGCTAATAGGCGTTTGCGTAATGAGGGTAAGAGGCCAGACATACTTCATCTTAGGAACATGACTGTACCGCTCCTCACTATCTATCACTTAATAACTTACACTGCTCGGAAATCGCGGCTGTTCAAGCCCTCGTAGTTTCGTGAATTGTATAAGTCAGGTACACATTCCAAATAGAAAACTTGAATTACAAGTGCACTTCTTGAATAAATAGTACTCAGCAGTGGTGTCCTGTATTCATTAGAGTTTACACTATCTCATTGTATATGTCCGATCCACCTAAACAATCGACACATTCTCTTATTCCTCGTTAAGGAACCCATATATGTTATCTCCGGGGTTAGGGCACACGTCGAATTGCCTTCGTACGTGATTGCGGATGATCCTCCGATAAGCGGAACAGTGCTACCGGCCCGTTCTTAGCTTACATATGCATGAAAAAAGATCTTATTAGCCAGCCGGATATAACATTAACTTCTTATAAACATACTGACGGCCGAATTTACCGAACTTAACTTATTATATTAGTGTGAGTTGACTGGAATGAATTAAGCAACAAACGGGTGATAATTTTACTTATTGATTTTGTTCTATTTGGCAGCAGGTATCACAATACTATTCAAACGCAAAAACATTTCGACTCGTCTTTGTTGGTATACTGAATCTTACTCCAAAGTTGTTTGGTGTTGTTTGATTTGACTTCAGCTGATCTTGATCTTGATTTCATTAGAATTGACGTTGGCTTGACTTTGTTTGAGATCGAAATCTCACGAATTCATTTCACATATTTTCACGTTTTGTATATCCTCACACTCATTATTTTCTAGAATTTGGTTCGCTTGATTCGTTTGACTGTTTACTATCCCTACCATGTCTGATATACCCATCTTCACTGACAAAGCAAGATATTCCATTACTGAACAAGTCAATATCCTTTCTCAGAGTGCTGACTGTACCCCTCAAAATCCATTCATTATTGGCCACTTGAACCATTCTCATACTGAACCAGACGATTTTCTTCAGTTTTCTCAACGAGGTGCGTCGGTACTTGTGAATTGTTCAGGGATCACACTTCATAATCTAGCAGCAAGAAATGCTATCAATAGACTTGCAGTGCGACCAATATTATTGTGGGCATGCGAAGCAGATAAATCACAGCAATATCTGGTTGGCGAAGAGGTCGAAGCTGCTGTAACAGGATCTGATGGTATTCTTTACCATTCCAGCGACCTTTTCAAAGATGAAATAGGTAAAAATGGCAGCAGTGTCGAATCTGATCCTCTGGCAGTTAAAAAATTCAAAGACTGCCAAGCAGAAGGACTTTCATCGATTGTATTAGTAGAGAATTACCATCATCTATCAATATTACTCACGTTATCAGTCAAACCAACTGCTGTATTCACATTTGATGACAGTGAATTAGCAGTCACTACTGCTTCAGCATTACATGATTCCATTCCTCATGTTCACTTACATACTCTAACACCAGACCATCCTTTTGATAGCGAAAATGCCGAAGCATGTTCTGCCGTTTTTCTAGAGGATGTACAGTTATTACCAAGGAAATCCGAGGCATCTAATAACAACCTAACTCAAATATATACAAACAGCTCATCTAAATCGGCCTCATCAGGTTTTGCACCAATGTCCACTTTTGATAACTTTCCGCTGGTAAAAGTATGTGGCATTAAAAGTATCGAGGCAGCGCAAAAGGCTCTTGAATCTGGTGCTGATATGATTGGAATGATCATGGTACCCGGTCGAAGTCGGACAGTGGACACTTTTGAAGCAAGGAGGATTTCCGAGTATGTACACAATTTCAATCGTGCATCATCGTCATTTTCACAACCGTCTGCTACTGCTGCTGCAGCTGCTGCACCGCCACGAAGATTATCTGTGATATCATCTACGACTTCACTTCTACAAAAAGCGGCCCATCTGAGCAGTAAAGAAAGCCCGAATTCACTATCCTCACCGAGTTCCCCAACGTCAATCTCGTCCTCATCACTCAGCCGCAGAAGTTCTGCCCAAGCATTGTTTCCCCCGTGGCCGTCACTTTCCAATATACCATCTGGTGCCAGTGTGTTTGAAGTCAATAGTCGAATAATACGGGCTAAGACCCGCCGGCGCCCTGCTGTAGTAGGCGTATTTCAAAACCAGCCTCTTGAAACAATTCTTTCCATCCAACATGAACTCAATCTCGACTACGTTCAGCTTCATGGCAATGAACCACTTGAATGGTGTAGACTCATCCCCGTCCCAGTAATCAAACGATTTACCCCTGGAACTGATGAATTTGAGAATTGTTCGCTCGTCGGCTATCATTATATTGCCCTTCTCGATGGAGAAATTGGTGGAGAGGGCAAACTGGTCGATTGGTCAGCAACAAAATCCCAAGTAGCGCTTGGTGCAAGATTCATTCTCGCTGGTGGACTGAACGAACATAATGTAGTTAATGCTTTGCAAACACCGGGCGTATTCGGTGTTGACGTTAGTGGAGGTGTTGAAACGTCTGGTGTCAAAGACTTGAACAAAATAGAACGCTTTGTAAAAGCTGCCAAATCTGTTAATTCCGTCCGTTAAATAAACCTCTTCTCTGTTTGTTATTTTGGTTGCTTCCTCTACTAGTGACCAAGCTTTGCCCGGACTGACAATGTATTTATGTATTATATTTTAATTCCGTATTTTCTGTTTATTACGAGACGAACTTCTATTGCATCTTTGCTGACTCAGTAGGGTCAACCAACTTCCTTTAAATATAAACAATACACTTTAAGGACGCAGATAAGTGCAGGACTCGGTAAAGCAGCCGAGATTCTTCATTATAAAGTACCTTAACAAAAAAAAGTTCAAAATATATTGTTTTATACTCTATTGTCTATATGTAAGCTATAAGACATTACTCAAAGACATAATGACTTCGCTTTTCTCAGATAGTTGATCCAGGTCACCGTCACGTGCTAGCTCCACAGACGCATCCACCTATCTTCATGACATCTAAAGATTATGCGTACGGCTACTTCTATTATGAGGTCTCTCTTAGCTCCTCTTCCATAATTTGTATACGCTTTTTGGAAAATAGCATCTCCGTCACAACCTATCATAACACATAAGTTCTACCAAATTAATCTCCGGGTCAGTAGCTATCGATCGATATAAACAAGTGGATAAATGGACTTCTACTTCTCGTGTTACGATCCATAATAATGTTAACAGATAAGACCCAGGCGATGCAGATCGATGCATAGACCACTGCCCCCCTAGAAATATAAAAGACAGCCAAATCCCCGTCTTCCTTCTCCTTTTCTTTCTTCTGTTTTCCTATCTAGCATTGATTTTCTCTCTCCTCTTCAGTTCAGTGTTCCTAGAATTTTTAAGCAGCGTTTACAGAAACTATTTGGTGCTCTCCATACCTTTGAAACCTCTCTATTTGTTGTTTGTTGTTCGGTATTTTTACTTTTAAAGTTATTTGGCGAGTTCCTGCTATTGTCTTAGTGGTCATTAGTCCACTACTCTTGTTTTTAATTTGATTATCACGATTACTCTCTTATTGTGGTGTTTGCGCATCTGCTGCAGTTGTTGATTTGGTTATAACTTTTACTCTCTACTATTATTCCTTCAGTTCTTGTGGTGTACTACCAGTTCTGTTATTATTAACTTATTTCTACTACTCTTTACTCTATCTTTGGAAAAAACTAAAAACAAGAAAAAAAAACTAAGAAACTAAAAAACCTTCAAAAAAAAAATGTTTTCTCTTAAAACCCCCATCAAGGCTATTAGCCACTTGTTTTGTAAGCTTGCAGGAGTCGAACGTGTCTCATCTGTATCTTCGATTGTTAACAACTTTGGTGAATCTGAACCTCTTGGAAACAATTTATCTGGTAATGAAAACAATTCACGTCACTCGAGTATCGCCAGCAGCATCCATGATTATGTCTCCCCTACTGAGTCTTTGAAAGTCCGTCACCCTGGTTTTGATCATTATTTCAACTTAATTCCCGCCACCATCGATGATTCCGTAGAATATCCTTCCCGCCATGGTAGTACCTCTAGTAGCCATTCAATCATCCAACCTGTTATGCATTCTAATAACGTCAAAATCAAATTGAAAGCTGGTTGCAAGGCTATTATCCGCTTTCTGGGAAAGCTCACTGCACTTAACTGTGTGTACGATGATGGTGCTGAATCTCGGTCCGAATGCAGTTCACGCCATTCCACTACTGAAGCAGTCCCTCCTCCACGCCGCCATGCCAGCATTTCTAGCAATCCCTCAATCAACGCACCTGTTATTTTCAAGCGTTCTAATAACGTTCTCAAAATCAAATTGAAAGCTAGCTGCAAGGCTGTTGGTCGCTTTTTTGCAAAGCTCACTGGTGTTGAATGTGGATCATCTGTAGCCTTTACGAAAGAAGGTTGCAAATCTGGGTCTGAAAGTAGTCCAAGCCATTCTACGAGTGATGTAGTCTCTCTCGATCATTATTGCATGCTGTCCCCTGGTCCCCTTCCTTCTCCAGGTGTTGCCATTAACGTCAAGGAACATTCTACTACACCTTCTTCTAGGGTTTCTAGCAACCACTCAAACATTCAAGCCATTACAGTTACGCATTCTAATAACGCCACCGAAACTAGTTGGATTTCTGAAACAAATGAAACAAATGAACCTGCTGAACAAGAGGCGCTTATTACACCTGTTGTATCTCTTGAACCCGTTAACATCAGTAGTAACAGTGACCGCATCTCCCATTCTGAGTCCACGAGTATTAATCTCCCTGCTGCCCCGTTTGATCATTCTATCAGACTGCCATTCGATGCACCCTGTTCTCTCCGTCCCATCATGAACGGTCCAAGAGCAACAGGATTATTTGTACGCCACAGTAGCCCTCATTTTATCTTTGGTCCACCCGTCGCTGCTACGAAGAACAGTGCCATTCCACCCCCTTCCAGTCCCACTTCTCAGGACACTGCTTTTGAACCCATTTCTAGAACCAGCACTGTTAATTCTGATCATGTCCCCCCTTCTGAAGCTTCCCCAGTCATCCATGACGATTCTGATGAAGCTACCATGTGTGATTCTAGTTCATTTAACAAAAACAAATCGAAATTGTCAAACTTCATCCACGACATCAAACAGAAGGCAACTCAAAGAGAGCAACCACAAGTACTTCAAAACATCAAACACAGAATATCTCGGGAGGAACGAGAAAGAGCACTCCAAAACATCAAACAGAAATTATCTCGGGAGGAGCAGGCTCGGGTCTTTGGAAATATCAGAGAGAAATGGGGACAGAAAGTTGAAGCTATTCATCAGCAATCCATGTTCCACCGACCTGGGATTTGGAGACGACCTCAATACTAGTAATGGGCGTGGTTAGTCGATAAGGTAATTCTACGCATTGGTGGCTCTATTGGTGCTGAGTTGCATAAGAGTGATGTCTTAACTGCCTGGCCAGCAGTAAGACATTATCTCCGGCGCTCTACCGTAGAAACACCGTCGTAGTTCTATCCACTAGACCGTGCTGCTGCTCTTATTATGTTCACGTCTTCTACTATTCACTATTTGTCTGCTTCTCTGTTGTTTCCATTATGATTCTGCCTTTCATCTACTCCTACTCTTTTGCATAACTGTTCCTTCCATGTAATTCATTCCATCGACTTAGTTCTCTTTACACTTTTGTTGTCATTCGCATTTTGGTTTTACATTGTTGTTGTCTTATACTCTTACTGTAATTATTATTATTAATTTCATCATTCACAATGCTATCCCCGACTCTGCCTCCGGCGGCTGGGCTCTGCCCAGACCCGTAGCTCCGCTTCGCGGAGTGCAAGGAGCTCATAACATCGTCATGGTACGCATTACCTTACACGACATGTATTTGTCAGAACATGAACGGCGAACAAAAGAGCTAAAGACGACATTATTAGTAATTTTGCACCGTATACAATCAAAGACCTTCAGTCTCTGTTCAAATAACAATTGCACCAAACCTTAGATCAACCATGTCACCCTTGAACAGCACCTCAAAGGAACAGAATAAAATTGACAACAGTCATCTGCTAGTAATATCTTTATAGCTTCAATACTAAAGCCAAAATTCTGCTGGAATTACTTCTCCGACTGGTGCATATCGCGGAGATTTAAACGGCCCGCGGATCTGACGCAGGTAGGTGCACCCTGACAAGCCCACTTCAGGCAGCCTGCTCGTCGTCTCGTCCATATATAAGCAGCCATGTGTCCTTGCTAACAACCTGGTTCTTCTGTTTTTTCGAACTAGAAGACAAAGACAAAAGACGAAGCTAGCACAATTAACACGAAAAAGACTAAATCACTCGAATATATCATAACAATGGCTGTCACTGAAATTGCTTTATTCGTCTGGAATAAAGAAGCGTCTGCTTCTGCTGTCTCTGAGTGAGTGACTCCCTTACTCTGCCTCTGGCGGCTGGGCTCCGCCCAGACCCATTGCTCGCTTCGCTCGAAGCTGGGTGTTTATGCCAACGAGCAATGCGAGCAACAGGTCTGGCAAAGCCCCTGCTGGAGTAGCACGCTGCTCACAGAATGCACCTAACAGACCACAAACAGTGCCAAGAAGAGATTGGCGGGATTGAAAGACGACTGTCTGGACAAGTCAGGCAAGAATTATATTACTAAGATTCGCACTGGTCCCAATGTTATTCCATCTCCAATTGATGGGGGCACTGATTTCATTTTGGCCGTTGATTTCGAGTCGAAGGAAGCCTTGGATTATTACTTGAAAGAGGATCCCGTCCATCTTAAACTGATCGAGGACGCGCAGCCAACAGTGAGCAAACTCACTACAGTCGCTGTCGAACACTAGAAGCCCACACTCCTAGCAGCTCGCGAAGCGAGCACAACGGGTCTGGGCGGAGCCCAGCCGCCGGAGGCAGCAAGGGTTATTCTGTTTGTAGTGGTATTTACTTGATTTCGCAAATATATTTTTACAGCTCATAGTAGCGAAGTGTAGCTTAGACAGAGGCACCGGCAATGAAGAACCACTTGTCGATAGACGAGTCAATGGGAGCAGGAGCGAGGTTCTCGCCAGCAGGAACAGCTTCGGCAGCCTCGACACTGGCAGTAGAAAGAGTAGTGTTGGTCAGTTCAATACCCTTGGGGTCGACCTTGCCAGCAATAAGCTTGTCCCAGGCTTCAGCACACTCACGAATGACGTCTTCAGCGTACTTTTTGTTCTTGCATTCACCAGAGAAGGCAAACTGGTTCTCGGGCTTTCCATCGGGGATCTTGTAGATACGGAACCACTCATTAGTGGCACGGAGCAAGCCAGGGAAGTTGCGCTCGACGTCTTCAATGTCGTTGACCTTGGAAGCATGAGGGTCCTTGACATCAATGACAATGATCTTCCAGTCGGTCTCGCCCTCGTCCAGAAGAGCCATGACACCAAGAACCTTGACCTGCTTGATCTGGCCGGTGTAACCAACAGCCTCACCGATCTCACAAACGTCTAATGGATCATTGTCACCAATAGCTTTAGTCTCAGGATGAGTGTTGTTAGGATCCTCCCAAGTCTGGGGGAAGGCCCCGTAGTTGTGGATATAACCGTGATGAGGGAAACAATTTCTCACAAAACGGAGCTTGCCTTTCTTAGTGTCCTGGACAATTGGGTTGAGAGGGAGTTCTTTGGAAATCTCCATCTTCGCATTGGTCCAACGAGGAACCTCGACAATCATGTTGAGAATGGTCTTTTCGGGGTTGGCATAGAGAGGAACATCGTGGAAAGCAGACACTGGCTTGCCGTCCTTTTCAATGTACACCTTGTGTTCAAGGGTGTAAGGAGCACCGACTTTACGGATGCCGTAACTAGGAGAAGAAGACATTGTTGAAGAAGTAGCAGTAGTAGACAAAGTTAAATGATTCTGTACCAATTGTAATCGGTCAGGGATAACCATAGAGCGATACGATGATGTACGTGCGAAGAAGCAGGAGAAAAGATGTTTTGCGTGACTGTGGGTTTATTTATGTACCGCCGTCCTCTACTACTCGTCACTTTCGCCAGCCAGTTAAGCCCAGCGGTAGGCTGGCGCAGTTGGGAGAAATCCTCCCAGCGCGACCTAACCCAACTATCAGCCTGACCTGCCTCCGGCGGCTGGGCTCCGCCCAGACCCGTAGCTCCGCTTCGCGGAGTGCTGGGACCGTTTAATGGTGTACCAACCTGTGAGCTCTCAGCACTCCGCGAAGCGGAGCTACGGGTCTGGGCAGAGCCCAGCCGCCGGAGGCAGACCCCCCCCAATCAGTGTGTGCAGAGAAGCAAAAGCGATGATTAGTTTATTAGGGGTACACAGTAGAGGACCATTACAGAAACAACAAATATATAATAAAAAGCTCGGGATCGAGGGGGTGGAGAGAAACATAGAGAGAGGAGGACTGACGGTCATTAATAGTTTGCTGGGTTCGTCCAGATGGGTACTTCTTTGATTTCGTTTGTGAAGCCGAATTTGCTCTTTTTCTTTGTGTCGTCGATGTCGAACCATGTACCTTCGTCCGAGATGTTGACATCGCGCTCGCGGAGATTCTGCACTTGAGTAGCCGATAGGCCCCAGGGGTCGCGGGGGATCCAGATCAATGGATTGGGCGCGTTGGCACTGGGGTCTCGGTACGCAATAGACTCTTCTTCGTTCGAAAGTGGGACGATAGGCTCGTTGAAAACGGGCGCATTCAACAGTTCGCGGTGCAAGACGCTAGGAGTAAGGAAAATATGGGGCTTGAAATAACGAGCAATGGAGCCTCCGGAGGGAATGGGGCCAAATTTACTGTCATGATGAGCAGACGCCTCAACATCACGCGAGTCGACAATAGGTGCATTACTGGACTCACTCGTTAATGGAAACGATGAGGGAGTAGTATGGTTCTTTTCAAACGAAGTGTCGGGACTAGGAGGTGTGCTTCCAATACCATCAGCGGTACCAGCTAGACTCTTAGAATCCACTGTTGATGAGCTGTGTCGTTCTTCAGGTTGTAACAAACTTCTAGGCAACTGGAAAAGCAATGGCTCGAAGGCATGGCCTAGAGAAACATTTACAAACACAGTGAAAGCGAGGAAAATAGCTTGGAGTACAAGTGGACCCCACGCTTTTGCCAACACAAACAGACCCAAAAGACATACTTCACCAATGTAAAGGCCTACAAAGGTTTGGAAAATGGCTCGGCTATAGTAAATACCACGTCCATCCGATGGACTTTTGACAAACATGAGATTGTGCAAATAAGCCAAATAGATCAAACCAAATGTAATGGCAGAAAAGGCCAGTAACAGAGGCGAGATAATAGAATAAGTGATGGTAATAACTGCTAAATTGGTGTAGACAGGGAACACAGTACCCCAGCCAAGACTGCCAATCACATTATACCGAGACCACTTCTTACGAGGAGTACCGTCCAGGGCAAAGCCGAGAACGTAAAAGAGAATGAGAGCGACAATCTGTAACAGCATACCACCACAGGCAGTAAAACCCTGAAGTAAGAAATAAGCAATATAAAAGTTGGATGCCTTTGGCAGATTAGTAGCTAGCAAGCTCATAGCCGAAGAAGGATCCTTAATAATCTGGTCAACTACTGCTGCAGCACCCGAGGTAAGAGTAGTGACAAGGAATACCTGAACAACCTGGAAACCAAAATACGCGTTTTGCGTATAGTATTCAACTCTCGAATGAGATGGGTTACCGGCCAGTTTGCCCATAAAACGGATAAACATTGGCAACACCATCATCAAAACAGCCAGCAGAATGGTAGGCAAAAGACCAGTTACAAGACCCATTAGTACCTTAGGAAGGTTATTAAGGAAATCAAGCCATGGGAATTTCTCTTCCAGATTCTTAATATTAGAAATGAAACCAACAAAGGCAACAGGAATAGACCAGAAAATAATTAGAGCAATAATGGCAGCGGTAGTTGCCAGTTCTCTGACAAGACGCTCCCACCATTTAATACGCAAATTACTCCAGATAACATCACTAGGAGTGATACCAATATATCTTGGGGACATGTGAAGAGGTTGGTGATGAGACAAGGTTTGGAAGCCCACTTCAGCTTGTTCTTGAGTATGGAAAGTGACAAACGCCGAATTCAGATTACGAGCTTCAGGATATTCAGATTGAAGCACTTCAACCTCCGAATTGACTTGCTGCAGTTCTTCAGAATCATGGTCGATAACGTCGACTTTCTTACCAATAATTGGTTTAAGACGGCGAGTGGGACGCTTCTTTCGAGGAACATAGACATCAATATCTTCACCTTCAATAACTGGACCTTTACCTTTCTTTTCAGATTTAAGACGATTACCAACAGCCTTTTTAAGAAGAGATACTTCGGCGCCTTCGAGTCTATTGGCAAGCTTAGCTCGTTCCTTGACCTTTTTGGCAATCTTGCTAGAATCCTTATTGACAAATACAAACTTGACGCCTTCAAAAAGACCTGCGAGTTTACGGGCACTCAAATAATCTTCAGGCAGAGTAGTAAGCAAAATAGTTCTGGAAGAAATCAAACTGGAATAAGCAGGAGATGTTAAAACGGATTGACGGACTGCAACATAGTATTGTAGTTCTCTGTAGAGAGCAAACAAGATGAAACCAAAGAAGATATAAGCGAGGAAAACGTGGGCATAGTAACGTTTCGAATTATGAACATTAACAAACGACAAAATATCGAATCCGCTGTTACTTGCACCTTGAGGTGTCCCACCACCAGTGGCGTTGACAGCCAATAAAATAGGATACAATACAACGATTCCAACCAGACAGATGATGAAAATCAATCGCAAATAACGGAGAAAGAAATAACCATCCAGACCAGCATCACGAATGATCTCTGAATCAGGTCTTGACAACAGATCCTTGAGCCAGGCAAAGATTCCAGTTGCTAATGGTCTTGGTTTAGAGTTGGAAGGAATTGTCTGAACAACGACCCTTGGTTGATATACATTTTTATGTTTTGGACGTAGGAACAAAAACGCGCCTACAAACACAATGAAAACAGCGATATTGAACACAGCGGTAGTACCAATAGTCGAACCGGACGAAGTACTACCACTACTGCTACTGCTACCGCCCATGTCGAAGATTGAATCTAAAACGTTAGGATTCGGGAACGGGAGAGCTGTAGGGAGAGATAACGACATTCTAAGATGAGAAACGAAAGAATAAAAGAGAGTGAGATGTTTAAGTACTATCGATTGTAATGTTATCAATTGTATTGCCGATTACATTATATTTAAGTTTATCGTTTCGTGTCAGAATTTGAATAAAGTTCCACAATAACGCACTGCCCAGTGTTTTGGGTGACGTTGTGTCTAGACGGGAGTCGACACAATGCCCCACTGACCAAACTCTCTTTTGTTGCTTTCGCAATCCCTACCATCACATCACATCACATCACCATCACCCATGCCATTTCTCCCTTTCTCACTTCTTTTCTGTCTCTTCTCACATTTTCTCTCTCTTCTCACATTTTCTGTCTCTTTTCACATTCTCCGTCTCTACTCACTTTTCTGTCTCTACTCACTTTATTGTTCCAATCGAAATCGGTTCAGGAGTAAAAAATAAAAATATTTTGTTTCTTCGTATACACTCGATGACAGGAGAGTCCAATATTTATATAAAAAAAAAAGCTACCCCCAAAACGAAACCCACAGCACTGCATAGGTCAATCAATATTTTCTTGTTTTGAATCTCACCGCCATCTCTCACCCCCAAATATCCATCATCGTGTTGTTATTGTACATATTTTCCCGTTACATTTGGCAACTGCCTGCAACCATCTGATGTGCATTGTTCTTCTACCTCCGTCGACCCTTGCCCTCACTAGCACGGCAAAAGCAACTCCCAAAGACCAAAGATAAGAGTGTGGCTCTCTACAGTAGCAGTAGCCAAGATAGCCTAGAAAGTAGCCTAGAAAGTAGCCGTAGCGTAAGGAACCCGTGCTAGGCTCTGGCTCTGGCCTGGACCAGCCCGACTACTGGAAGTCGGATGGGCGAACCCCGTGCGGTTAGCTGAGCTGGGGGTGTCCCTGGCTCTGCCTCCGGCGGCTGGGCTCTGCCCAGACCCGTAGCTCCGCTTCGCGGAGGGCTTGGACCACAGGCCTAGCACCGCACGTTCTCCACGTAGGCCAT
>JAJMAW010000089.1:0-31352 GCA_030565085.1 Sugiyamaella pinicola
TCCGGCGGCTGGGCTCCGCCCAGACCCGTAGCTCCGCTTCGCGGAGGGCTTGGACCGTATCGTCCGGGCTACGTGGTCCAAGCCCTCCGCGAAGCGGAGCTACGGGTCTGGGCGGAGCCCAGCCGCCGGAGGCGTAGTAGAGGATGATACTATTTACAATTCATTAGTTCATATCGTTCGTATAGATTGGGTCGGAAATGCAATTTTGTTTACTTGGTTCTTTTCAACCATGACCAAAGGATGCCGTTGGATGGGTTGTATTGTTGGTGCTTCCGTGGTTGCTTTCCACGCAGCTTCAGTCTGGGCTGATCGCTCATCATTGTGACTCTCTGTACTTTTCGTAGATGTTTGAGGCAGAACAAAATAATAATCAGAGATGAAACGCCTACAACCCCGCTAACAGACCAGAATCCCCAGTCAGTTTCTTCTATAAAATTCTGTAAATTCATACCGTACAATGACGCAATGAAGGCGCCACCACCTAGGCCCAAAGTGCCAATTTGAAATTTCAAGTCCAGCAACATAAGGGAATTACGGTTGGAATCTAAGATAATGTTGATAATCTCCTCTGTGCTTCGAATGTTAGATATCAGACTGCCAACAGTTTGCACGATCTCATCACAGTGTTTATAATAAGACTCTAACAACATTTCTACTTCAGAATGGTCGTCGTCATATTCTATAGGAGTACCATTCAATTTGGCAGTAAGATACAGCCCGGCTAAATCTTCATCTTGATCTAACAGTTCGTCAATAGCGTCTCTAATGAGCGTGGCCTTCTGGAAAAAAGACGACAGCTTTTTACTTTGAATCAGTAAATGACGAAGCTTTTCTCTATCAATATCGTCTTCCAATTCGGCCAATATACCATTGACCACCAGCGTATGCACCTGCATCTCGGCGTCTAATGCACTCACTACGCTGATGAATATAGCTTCAAGAGCCCGTAGTTCGTATGGAAGTCCTCCCATTGTCCTGCTTCCATGGCGGAGTTTATGCTCTAGATCGTACATGAAAACACTCTGGGTTTTCGAGTCCGTAGAGCCATATGCATCAAATAACAGTACCATATCTGCTTTGATTAATGCTCTAATATGTAAAAGATTAACAAGAATCGAGTTCTGACGAACAAGAATCGACGGCACAATAGTACTGATGCCAGTATCTAATTTCCGAAGATCTCGTGGTAGCAGGCCGTGTTTAAGAAGCAACTCGGAGCGTCTAAATTCCCCAGAAACAACTGAAACATTGCCTTGAGGATCGAACACTGTGCATCTAACTGGGTGGTCTCCAATGGGTCTGGACAGACTTCTGGCGAGAATTATATCTGTCTCCACATCTGCCATAGACGAGGCTGTGGATGATGACCCAGATACGTCACTGCGCTGTTGCAGTAGCTCCTGCTGTTGTTTTCTCTTTCTCTTATCGAACCTTAGAATATCTGATACTATCGAATGAGCAATGGATGGTTTCGCTGATGATTTGGCAGTAGTATTCGGCTCTTGTACCCCACCACCTTTTGCCTTGGTACCAGGAACACTTGTACCAGACAGTAGAGTTGAAGACCTTGTCCAAATGCTTCTAGTATTATTACCACCACGGCAGCCTTGTACAGCAGACAACAACAGTGTAGAAGGCCGTGTCCACAGGCTTCTCTTTCCTGTGGTAGTCCGAGCCAACAGCACCATCGCAGTCCTTACCGACGGCAGCCGTTCAGAATGTGTTGTTACTATTCTTCGCCTCGAAAGCATGATACTACTTGTTATGTGAAAAATTCCCCAGATTTCCTGTCTAAATGAAAATAAAAATACAGTTCTATAGGATGTGGAAATCCATTTTTCACCTCCGCTCTACAAAAAAATATTCCTGAGAAGAGCTAATGCTGGAGTAAAATGCTATGCTATACGATAATGACCATTAAAATCGACGAAGATGAGAGTCGAGAAAAGCAGAAGATATTCCGAAACTCCTTACCCTGGAAGAACACCCGAGCCTCTTTAATGTGGAAAGCCTCTACCGGTGAGGCTGTAATTTTGGAGTACAGTGGTATCGACATAGCTTCACAGAAAACATTATTTGGACACTTTAATGTCATCTAAATGGGACCGGTCAGAGCAACAGCTGACTGCTAGCGAACGGGCTAAACTGGAGAAACGAAAAAATAAACTTCGAAATGAAAGCGACAACAACAGCCGAAACCAGAAACGTAAACTCGATAACAACAATGTAACTAACAGTAGATCAAGTGGCAGCAGCGACCATAGCCAACAACAGCGGCAAATCTGGACAAATCCCACGCTTCAAGCATTGCCAATTGAACGATCTCGTTCTGTAAAATGCTACGAGATCATTAATAGAATCGAGGCTGGCACCTATGGTGTGGTATATAGAGCCAAGGAAATTAGCACCCAGCAAATCGTTGCTATCAAGAAACTAAACTCGTTAGAAACTTCATATGGGTTTGCTGTAACCAGTTTACGAGAGATTTCTGCTCTACAGGAATTGAAGAGCCACCCAAATATTGTCGGTCTGCGTGAAATTGTAGTAGGTGAGAAGCCATCAGACGTTTATATTGTGATGGATTTCATAGAGCACGATCTGAGGAGTCTGCTACTAGATATGCAAGAACCTTTTCTTTTGTCCGAGACTAAAACGATATTGCTCCAAATCGGTTCTGCCACCAAAGCCATCCATGATAAATGGTTGTTACATCGAGACTTGAAAACGTCAAACGTGCTAATGACGAACCGGGGAGTAGTCAAAATAGCCGACTTTGGATTGGCCCGGAAGCTCGATAACGGCGCCTCGCTCACCCAGACCGTTGTCACCCTTTGGTACCGTGCTCCAGAGCTGCTTCTAGGCGCATCTGAGTACGGCCCTGAAATTGATATGTGGGCTATTGGTTGCATCTTTGCTGAATTATTACTCAAAAGCCCCTTTTTACAGGGCCGTTCAGAGTCTGACCAACTGACGAAAATATTCACTGAAATCGGGCCACCGCCAGAAGAATACTGGTCTTTTTGCCAGCAAACGCTACCGGGGGCCCGTAATATCAGACTGCCAACCGACAAAACAAAACCCCTATCATTACAGTTCCAGCATCACATGTCGCCCGAAGGAATAGATCTTTTGCAACGTTTACTCGAATACGACCCATCAAAACGAATGTCCTGCGAACAGTTCCTGTCGCACTCCTTCTTCAGGCAGGACCCGCTTCCAAAGTCTCTGGAAATGTTCCCCTCCTTTCCCTCCCGAGGAGGCCTGGAACATCGTGCCACTATTAAGAGCCCCACAGTCGATGAGGCCCGCCAGCGGTGGAATTCGTAGCTTTTCCTTGGTCTGCCTCCGGCGGCTGGGCTCTGCCCAGACCCGTTGTGCTCGCTTCGCGAGCTGCTGGTATATTCCAGTGTATTTATTCTATGTATTTTCAACGAAAAAAAGTTTTTGCTATACTCAGGGGTATTACGCTTTCGTTATCAGCAGATGCGCATGTATGCACGCCGATAAGCACCTGCATAGCGGTAAAAACTGATAGATCGATATCCAAACTATAAATAGGGCCCTTATCCATTCACCATCGAAGGAAATAAACGCAGATACCGTGGAATCAATTGCAGTATGGGAAAAAAGCGTAAGTGAGCAACATCGAGCGAAGCTCGATCAACAGGTCTGGGCGGAGCCCAGCCGCCGGAGGCAGGCCCGGGGAGAAAGTCGACTGACGACGGGTGTTCAGGAGTTTTGTGTTGTTACGGCGTAGATATTGACGCCGTCGCTGGTTGGCTGGGCAGCTACGGAGGTGAAGATAGCGTGAACGATATTTCTAGGGGGCTGTGGGCTGGTCATGTGGGCGTTCCACGGTTGTTGAAGCTGTTTGACAAGTATAATATCAAGGCTACTTGGTTTATACCTGGCCATTCTTTGGAAACGTTTCCCGAGGAATGTGCTATGATCCGGGATCAGGGCCATGAGATTGGTCTACATGGTTATTCTCATGAGAACCCAACTGATATGACTTTTGAACAGCAGAAAGACGTCTTGGACAAGACTTTTAAGATGATTACGGACTTTTGTGGTAAGCCACCTAGAGGAAGCGTTGCGCCCTGGTGGGAAACTTCAAAAGAAGGTGCAGAATTGTTGCTCAACTATGGAATTGAATACGATCATTCTATGGGCCACGAAGACTGTCAGGCCTATTGGCTGCGTTTGGGTGATTCATGGACCAAAATCGATTATACCAAACAGGCTCAAGATTGGATGAAACCCTTGGTTAGAGGAACAACCGAGACCGGTCTGGTTGAAATCCCCAGCAACTGGTACATTGATGATCTCCCGCCTATGATGTTCATTAAGAGCTCGCCCAATTCACATGGATGGGTCAATCCAAGAGATGTTGAAGATATCTGGAAAGATCATTTCGAATATTTCTATCGAGAATATGACGAATTTATCTTCCCAATGACAATACATCCCGATGTTTCGGGCAGACCACACGTCCTTCTCATGCATGAACGTATAATAGAATGGATCAATCAACATGAAGGGGTCGAATGGATGACTTTTGAAGAAGTAAGCGATGATTTCAAGTCGAAAAATGTGCCTGCAGAGGGAGCATTGCTACCTACCATGAAGAAGTAGCGTACCATGCGATCAGGCTAAAAATAGATATTTCCTTGCCTTGTATCACTCCAATGAGGAAATCGTAGGTAGTTTTTTCAGCCTTTATGAAATATAGCTAATCAATTGATGAGATTGTACGAATGCAAATTCAGGGGTAATCTGGATAAGGGTTGGGGTACTGCGGGAACTCACTATCTATATAGTAAACATATATGGATATGTATATATATATATGTAGCTTAACCTCCATTGTTATTTGAGAAATAGAAATTCCTCTATCAAAGCGGTGAAGACAGGCAAATCATTTATTCCCTCTTCTAAACTGCTACGCCATTTATCAAACTACTCTTCTCCTAGCTATATATATACAAAACACAGGGTACGGGAATCACGTGTCACCGTCTTCTCCTTTCGCAACCAGTTCCCATATGCTCTCGCGTTATCCTACACACCACCACACATATATATTCGAGATGGACCAAACGGCTCCAAATAAAATTGCTGAGCTGTTAAAGCACCAGGATGATTTGGATAAAATCTCCGAGATCAAACAGAAACTCCAGAGAGAAAAGGCTGCCATCGACGGCCAATTGAAAGCAGGCGTTCAATCACAAATCCAGGTCTTGTCACATGGAGCACAATCTCTGGCAGATGCCAAACTACGAATAAACCAGATTCGTGATGATATGGCCAAAGTACAGAAACTGAGAATTGAAAGTCAAGAATCGGTAGAAGATTTTGATAAAATAAATCATCTCTCTCAAGTACTACAGAATTTTGAAGATACTCAAAAGTTTTTAAACAATTTCAAGACTATGTCAAATGACTTGAATGAAATCCAGCAACTTATAGCCGAAGATGGCGGTGAATTTTCTTTTGACTCTTCAATGCCCAACCTATTAACCTTACATTATCTACTAAACAAACTACGGGATGTACGTGATGATGCTTGGTTCCACTCTCAGCATTCGACAGAGGACGTGAGACGAACAATCACAAGGCATTTTGCACCTTTAGATAAAAGCATTGAACAATTCGATAACATGTTGTTTGATATTGCAGAAAACTTATTGGAGATTCTGCGTACTAGTGACGCCTCTTTAGTGGTACGAGTTGCCAAGATAATCGATTTTGAAGAGAAACAGGACTTGGTGGCGGAGATTTCAAACCAGATTCAAACGGAAAGTAGTTCAAACACAAAGCTGCTATTTAAAAATAAAATCTCCAACCGCGTACCAAGGGAGTATCCTCAGAGGTTCTTCAAGGCAATTGAGAATTCAATTCGAATCACGTTCGACAACTGCATGGAAGGTTTCCCCCCTGACGAAGACCCTGACTCATTACTTGAAAATCTCGGTTGGGTGTTTAACGATCTTCAGCTGGCCAAAATGCAGCTCACGAAATGTGTTCCGGAAAGATGGAAAATCCTTGATAAATTCGTTGACTATTATCAACGGCAAGTGTATCGAGTAATAAACAGAATCATGGAATTCGAGCCAAGTGCTGCTACCATTTTACATATTCTTGACTTTGTCAAGGACTATTATGATACAATGAAAACAGAAATCGGATATAAAAAAGACCGCCTTAGCCCATTGTTACTAGACGGCAAAGAAGACGATCTTTATGATGATTATTTGGCTCTATTGGTTTCCAAATTACGCGAATGGTATAATACTTTTGCAAAAACGGAAAAAGAACCGTTCATAACTAGACAAGTACCACCAGAAACATTAGCTGACAATACGTTTGGAATGCAGGGTGAAGGAATCATGTTCAAATTAGTTACTCAGCAAATTGAAGTAGCTGCTAACTCCGGCCAGGGCCGTATCTTATGTGGCTGTATAGAGGAATGTGCGAATATTCTCAGAGCTCGCCATAAAGAATGGGAACAGGTGATGAGAACAGAAGTTCAGAAGGAACTCAACGATCAAGTTGGAGAGGATGGGCAATCCAATATAGCTCCAGGTCTATTTGATTATCTTATCGCCCTTGCCAATGATCAGATCAAGGGAGCCGATTTCACTGAAGCGATATCAAGTAGACGAACTCAAGAACTGTCCAAAAAGTACAGTTCACGAGTGAAAAATCAATTGGAAGATGTATGTGATGGGTTTATTGAAGTTGCTAAATCGTGTATTGGTGGTATGATTGAACTAATATTCAACGATTTAAAACCGCCATTCAAGGAAATTTTCGACAGTTCAGCATGGTATAAGGGACGACCAACTCGGCAGATTGTTGATACAATTGCAGAATATGCTCGAGACTGTAAAATGTATCAAAATCCAGTCGTGTACGAAGTATTTATTGAAGATTTAATTGCGGAGACGCTATTGCACTATCTAGGGGCTTTAAATAACGATCGACAAGTCTTAAAAGTCCCGAAGGGGACCGACCGAATTAAACTTGATATTGAAATGCTTTATGGGCTGTTTTCCGATCCTCAATTTGGTATTCCCGAAGAATTTGTCCAAGAACACTTCAAAGTGTTTGAGCATTTATTGTCGACAATAGAATCCCCGATCCCAGAACTACCTCTACGTTTCCAGGAATTCCGTCAAGATTTCTGGGATGCTCCTCTTGATTTGTTTGAGAAAATGGTATGCATCCGTAAGGATATGGATCCTAAAGTAGCAAAAGAAATCATGATCAAAGTTCGTAATGAAACCCTTCAAAGCCAGCAATCCAGCGAGGGCCAGCAACCGACTTATTTGGCTAAGTATCAATCTAAGCGTTAATGTATATGTATATAACGGGTAAACCGAGCGAAGCGAGCAACGAGTTTAGGCAAAGTATAGCCACCGGAAGCTCAGCGGGATATGCTATCACAGTTATCATATTATGTACAAACTATTATATCAATCATTACCGTCATAAATCGTTAAGAGACCCTGTTATAGGTCAACTCCTCTCACAGCACACTCTTCTTCCGCTTCGTCGTAACGGCCTCACTCACTACGGTGACTAATGCTGGGCTTAAGGATCTTTTCCTTGCCATATTCAGTGGGATATCGTTTTCTTGATCAACGGCAGCCACAAACTTGTCATTCTCTCTTCTCATTTTTGTTCGGAGTGAGGGCAAGGCATAGTTGACTTGTGTTCCTCCTCGCGAGCGGCGACGAACGGGTGACATTCTAGGCATAGCTTCTGCTTGCATTGGCGGACTCTTTTTATTAGTTTGAATATCTGCCAGCGGCATTCGTTTGATAGGGTGTGATCGAGTCGCAGATTTCTTTGGCGATGGTTTAACAGGTGATTGTGACGCTAATGGTTTCACAGGGGAAGCTGTTCGTATGTTTAATGGATTATTGGCCGCCAATACAGGCAATTGCTTTACTGAGGATACGGGATCTATTTGTTTGGTCGAGATCGGTAGTGGAACTTCATGAAGCACATGCTGGTGATCTTCGGCTTCGGGAGTCTTTACACGGGGATTTCGTGATGATGTCTTACGGGTTGTCCTAGGTTTCATAGAAGTTTTAGTGGCGGTGATGGTGGTGGAGGTGGAGGCAGGGGAGGTGGCATTAATAGTAGAAGTTGCAGAAGGGGCGGGATCTGACTGCACTACTTCATCACGGGTCTTTATTCGTGATTTATTTATATTAGAGCCATTTTTCTTGGTCTTGGGAGGAAGAGGAGGAGAAGGAGGAGAAGTATTAAGAGGAGGGTATGTTTCTACGTCCGCTTCGGTTGTTTTTGGAACAAGCTGCGATTCAAGTACTTCGTCCGAAATCGGTTCAGATGGTGCAGACTCTATCAAAAGTTTCGTTCGTTCTCCTCTCAAGTCATCCTCCGTCTCCTCGGGAATACAGTAATCGCTTTTGACTAACGTTTCAGATTTTTTACGGAATGTGATTCTTCTCGAGAAGGCATCATTCTCTTGGTCATCTTCTCTAGCATTTCCGCCAGTCCACACAATAAGCTGTTCATTCGCTTGGGGGACTTCAAACCCAGAACATATTATATTATCAATCTCTTGCCATTTCTCCTGCAACAGCGTCTTGATATTCGCATACTGAGTCGTTAAAGTTTCATTTCGCTCCTTGACCAACCGAATATTTTCCTGTCGAAGAGAATAGTTCTCTTCGGTAAGCTCTTGAATATGGGATTCCAATTGGTTTACTCTTTCCTGCAATGCCGAATGGGCTTTAGCAATAGCTCGGTTCTGTGTAGCAAATCTTTTACGAACTGGATACAAAAGTGTTAGGTACATGAATAACGGAATAGTGGCCGATGCTTAGGGAAATATCTGAATTTGCTTTTCTGAATTATTTGAATCATTACTTACGATTTTCTATACTCTGACTGGACTCAGTCTGAGTATTCAACCGAGCCATGGTATCCTCTCGTTAGAAGCGAACGGTCAAACAAAGCAAAAATAATAATGACAATGCTTAAAAGGCGGTGTGACGGTCTGGAAGCTGTTGCTTGTTGAATGCCGATGAGATGAATTGGTCTTCTGATTTTGATTGTTTCGTTTTTTGTTGATTTTATGAATTCTGGGAAATAGCACGGCTGATGAGGTTGCCATGGAAACGGATCTATCACCAGTGCTCAAAATGTGTCGCGCATGCACCGCGTAGAGTTGGCACTTAGCTTCACGCGCTATGTGGTGGCCATTCACATTGTTACTTTATATATTGATCGATTACAGCATGTCCACACTGTCTACTAGGCTGTCTGAAAAGAAAAAGGAGCTCGTTTACTTGCAACAGCTACAGAATACAAGTAAAGCATTAGTTACGGAGCTAGAAGCGCTGGCCAAGAAGTTTGATACGTTGACTGGCGGGACCGAGTCGGTGGCAGAGCTGATGTCCAATTGGACTTCTATCCTTCATGCGTTGAAGCTAGCGTCGTCTGGACTTCAAAAGTATGCTGAAAATGACTACAACGACGAAGCAGATCCACCATTACCCGAGACATTGGTCCGTATAAGGCTGGATAATAATGCCTAGATGCACAGAGTCTGGACAGAGTCCAACCGTGGCCTAAGAACGCACGGGATAAAAATATTTTATTGTTATTACAAAAACCAGTTGTTACTGGTCAATTTCCATTCCATTAGGAGAAGAAGAGAGAGGAGGGACGTGAGGAGAGCTTCTTGATGCTTGGATGGACGAGTACATGCCCTTTGTCCAGTAAGAAAGTGCGTAGTTCTTGATTAGATCTCGCATTATAGACGTTTCTGTATTGAGCTCGGATATTAGTTGAGTTATTTTAGATTCATCGAGCGTAGGAAATCGGTCATTGAGAGCGGATCTGTCGAAATCAGCGTCTTCTTCTAGTAGGACAGCTGGGTCGAGGACGATTTTTGACGACAGATTGGACAGAATCTCGTCATTGTTTGTAGATTGCGATGTATAATACTTTGCTGATTCTTTTAATGTCCGATATAATATTGTCTTTTCGGCGATTGCCTGTACTTTGGCATCGGACTGCTGCTTGGTGTCTACAATTTGACGCCAGTCGTCTCGTAAAAGCAGCCTTCTCCAGATCAGTTTCTCATTAAGAGCTCTGTTGCGAACTATAACTCCAGGAAGCTCAAGTAATTGCAATGCACGAAAATAGTTCAATGAAGAATCTTTAGTCGTTATATCAATTAGTGTTAACAGATCAATTAATTCTTCACCAGATAGTTTTTTCTTTTGAACGACTCGAGACAACCCTCGCTTGACAAGTTCGACATGAACAGGCGAGGCCTGAATAGCACTTGCGAGATCATTCGAATATGGCTGATATCGCTGATTAGTTTCCGAATTGACATACCCTTCAACTTGTTCTAAAATTGACTCCTGGATACGAATAGTTTGAATGCGAGCCTCAATAGTAGCTAAGAACTCATTGGCATCATCATCCTGTTTACTAGTATTTCCAGCAAGAGTGCTTAGTTTGGCAATACTGAGTTCAAGTCTGCGATTAGAATTGAGATCTTCTGAGTTCAACGCGATATCTGCTAGCACTTTGCCGGCTTTAATGTAATCGCCTCCTTGAATATCGCGGACCCACGAGATACGGCCATGTCGCCCAGAACTGAAAAACCGATCTAGGTAAACATGATAGTCTGTGAACTCTGTCAATAGGCTTTTTAATTGCTTTGTCTCAAGGAAATATTGATATAGAACACTTGCAAAGTCATACCCAAACATTTCCAAGTAACCTTGAATTTTATTATGGAATCTAAGTGCCCCCGCATCATCTCTGGCACTCTTAGTAGTGCTCCAATTATCTACTAGAATTTCAACCAAAGACCGATAAATCTGGAACTGTTCAGCAATTCTCAGTGCATCATCAGAATATCCTAGTCTCACCAAAAATCTTATCCACGAACTTCTTTGCTCTGTGTATTTCGCCGAAACCTCGGTACCCTGACGACGGCTGGTGCTGGTATCGGTGTTGTATATCCAATCAATCCTCTCCGTATAAACCGCACACAAGGTCTCTATTAATCGAATCAACTGGTGTTCTAGGTCATCGCTACTACCGGTTTTGGCTTCCGATTCAATCAATCTCGTTGTTAATTTATACTGGCTTTCTAAGGAACTCAACAATCCAGGAGTGGCTGTCCACGGTTCCAAATCGCAGAAATCGTCCGAAAACAAGTAATACGTCTGTCCTTCATATTGTGCCCTAGTAGCAAGCGCAGCTCCATGAATGGCCAGCAAAAAAACGTCATTTCCCTCTACAACCACTTTTTTATTTGTCGGCGAGCTGGCACACATTTTGGCCGTTTCAACCAAAATTTCACCCACCGATGACGTCTAAAAGTTTGTTAGATTTTGGGTACAGCCTCCGGCGGTTGGGCTATGCCCAGACCGGTAATTCGATTTACTCGCATGCTGTCCGAGGCATGCTATCCCTGCATCGTGTTCTTACCTTACTGATAAACCAGTCTCTTACTCCGTCTCCCGTAGAAGGAGAATTCTTAGATATAACCTGCAACAAAATACTATCACTGAAATCACTCTGCTCCTGCAGTTTTGAATCAACATATCCCCATAGTGCTTTGGCAGCACTGGCCTTTTCAAGGTCCCACAAGAGTCTGAATTTGGCCTTTACTGACAAGACACGCACAAAATTGTTATGGAGATAATGGGCTAGTCGAGATAAATACAACACCCGCAGTGCAAGGTGTTCTGATAATGATGGAAGAATTGGCGGCATATAAGCCGATCTTGTTTCAAGAATCTCTTTTGATACTTGTAAAAATGATTCTTCTAATATACTATTGCTCAGTTCAATTCCTGGTCTACTGTTGAATGCTAATGGATTGCCTCCGTCTTCGGATCCATAAAATACTGCCTGCTCGATCCTGGACTTTGCTAATTCCGGTTCTAAAGCCTCGTGCCGTTTCAATAAATCACCTTTCTGTTGAGCACTAGCAGAATCAGAAAACCTTTCCACCCTAACAACACCAACATTCCTAATCAACGCTATAATGCCGCAGTTCCTAACAGTCTTGGAGTTCTCGATAATAAGATCTTCGGCACTAGCACCAACAATTTCAACTCCTGATTTGAACAAGATTACATCTTCCCAACGACGGAGAATTCCACTTGACGTGGAAGATTCGCTATTATTAATATTCACAGTCATCGAGTCTAATAATACAATAGCCTCGGAGAATACCACAAACACCGTTTTATGAGGTTTGGGGAATATCAGTCTTGGCGGTTGCGAGCTTTGCCCAGTAAACATCTGGAGTCTATGGGCAGATAACAGCTTCACATCACCACTATGAGAATCGGCTGCGTCGTCTATTAGAATAGTAAACAACACATAATATGTCTCCTCTTCAGTATACTCGAATGAGCTGAGAACGAAAATGCACCGTTCTTCTTCATACAGTTCCACGTCGTGTACTTTAAAGGTGCGGTAGGCATCATTGTATAGAGGGGAAATATGATTCAGCATCAATTCGTGAAGACGACCCTCGAATAAAACTCTGCTACGACCAGTACGAGAACATTCCCAGATAGATAGATCTCCACTTTGGTTGATGAGGAGAACGTGTCTATCAGTGCGTCCGGTGACTGTGCCTGGCTTAATAGATACAATTCCTCGGCGGGAGCTTGATGGAACGATTGCATTTTTAATTGTCGAAAAGATTCCTGGACCTCCGTTTCTCATTGAAGCACTGGTAATCATTTGTTTGCCGTATAAATCGCGTAACGTGATCAGTATAAATCTACCACTTGTTGTGGTGACTATAATGCCAGCTGGCTCAATTGCCTGGATATTATCAATCACTTCTCCGGAATATAATTTGACCTCGTGGTTGGTGCTTTTTCTTCTTTTAAGTAGTCCATTAGCAATGGCACCTCCAACAGATTCCCAATACGTCAATAACCCAGTACTAGCAATAATGCTTACAAGTCCGGGTTCCTGAGTTCCAGGAGAGGGAGCCACTAGCACTGACAAAGTATCAGAACTATCAGTTGGGAAAGACATGGTTGTAGGAACGTGATCTGGTGACGTGTATGTCCACACATATGAGCTAGAAGGGCTGGAAATAAGTGCAAAGCTGGTACTTTGATCAGCAAATCCTTCATAGACATCATCATTTTCATAATCCAAAGAGTCTAAATTGACTGATCCACCAAGCACAGGTGGAGTTGCCGGCAGCTTCGATACGCAATATCTCGCGTTTTTGGTCAAATCAACCACTCCGCTCTTGGATGGCTCAAATATAGCACCACCACCAACAGAATCTGACAACGACACTTGGCGATTGATATTATTATTAGATATACCGGCATTTCTTTCATTTCCAACCGAGCCAATAGAAACAGACCTGAAGCTGGGCTGTCTACTAGATTTGTTCGTTACCGAGGCTACTAATCTTGAAGAAGTAGCTGAGTTCGAACTAGGAGCACCGTCTTCCTCTTCTACTGCGGCTACCGACCCAGCAATAATTCTTGCCCCGGCACGACTGCTCTGGTTCCGAAACGACGACTGCCGAATCTGCTTAATCGATGGAGTATCCATTGGCAGATCTAATGTGTACAAGAGCCAGTGTCTTTCAAAGTTTTAAGTGATTCTGGTAAGTCAATGTTTACTTTCATCAATCACATATCACCACTACCCAGAAATTTCAATATCGCTGTCCGCGCCGCGGATACAAACTCGTGCCGCACGCCGCATAAAGCTCCACTAAATCACTACGTCTACTGGTGTGGATCCAGCCAATAAATCAATCTATCGATACAAAGTCGTTTTACATCTTTACACGCAATATAAATAAATAAAAGGCGCTCGAAAATGTCGACCAAAATCCAAAAGATTATCGATAGAACCCAGGAGAAGTGCGTATTAATAGCGAGTGTAGTGACTCCTAACCCGGCTCTGGTTCAGATAGCTGTACTCTGATCAGACCCATCGCCCTCCACTTCGCGGAACATATGAGACTAACACGCTATATAGAATTGCCAATGGCCAATACTATGAAGCCCATCAAGCAGTCCGAACCATCGCTGCACGATATATCCGTTCCAAAAGCTACTCAGATGCCATCGAAGTTCTGTTCACAACTGCAAAACTGTTATTAGAATCCAAACAGCCAGGGAGTGCCAGTGATTTGACTTTATATCTCATTGATACATTGAAAACAGGCAGGATCCCAATTGATTCAGTTTTAAGAGCCAAAATCGTTCAATTGGTCAAATTATTCAGGCCTGACGAGCCTACATTGAAGGCTATTGCACAGGAAGCCATTGGTTGGACAGTGACCGTTCCGCCAGTAGATGGCAATGCTATCTCTATTTCTAGTGCTAGTGCTAGCACTAGTACTACTACTAGTACAGTTACTGCTGCAACCACTACTGGCGCACCCTCTCGCGGCGATCCAGAACTGCACCATGTATTTGGTACAATATTTGCATCTGCAAATGAAGCCTATGAAGCTGAGAAGCATCTTTTACAAGGAACCAGTGAGTCTCCAGGAGTGCTAGCCAATCTGTTATACGAATGGTACACAGAAGATTCTGCGAAGGAGAATGCTGGCATCTATTTATCGCGTGGGGTATTTAGTTATTTAGCACTTGAAAATATCCGTGATGCTGCCAAGGTGCTACATGTCTTTATTGACCAGTTGATCGGTTCTGGTTCGTTGAAAGAAAGTGACTATGAAAAGTCCAGCGTATATGACCAGCCCATCTACATTTTTACCCAACCAGCATACTCATTTCTCACGTTCCTGCAATTGCTTGTCACTACTTGTCGATCTAAAAACACAGACATGTTCAACCGCCTCAAACTGCGCTATAAACCAGTTTTAGACCAGATTCCCGCGTTACAAGAGTTAATAGATAGGATCGGACTTGTATATTTCAATATCCAGCCGCCTAGGAACAACAACATGCTGCAGAACCTCATGGGTGGTTTATTTAATAATATGTAGAAAATAAAGAAACACTCTTCCGGTGCTCTGACCAGTCTTCGGCAGTTGGACTACGCCCAGACCCACCGAAGCTAGAAATCACTTAGCAACGACCGAAGCGAGCAAGGGGTCTGGGCGGAGCCCAGTCGCCAAAGACATGCCAGGGGGTACAGTATATCACCTCCTGACAGATGACAGATCAATGGCAGCCGCTAGTTCCTTCCTGTCGTGCTTTAGCATTTCACTCCTGGCATCGTCGTAGTTCATCCATCTTCGCCTACGCTTGTGTCCTTCTGGCCATTGATCTTCTAGTTTTTCAACTTCCATTTCGAAAAAATGGAATTCAGTTCTTGGCGGGGCGCGCTCGGGGCCCTTCCATGTTTTCGGTGGCCGCGGGTCTTCAATGACCCCAAGAGCTTTTGTTATTTTGCCAACAGCACCTGCTTCTTCCCAGGTCTCTCTAATGGCGGTATCAGCATAATCATCTTCGTCTAGTTCAATCCCGCCCTTGGGAATCACCCAGCATTCTGGCCTAGCTTCCGAGCTGACTACTAGAATCTGACTTTTATCGCTGTTCAATACGACTGTACCAGCGACCATTCTTGCCCCAGTTTTATCAGAGTATTCTACCACCACTAGTTAGACCAGAACTGACCAGACCACCAGTTGGCGCGCGCACACTGTAATATCAACATACTCTGATTTTCGCGCCCTTCACGAGCAATCATTGACTTTTTTTCAACCGACATGTTTTGCTGGCTATGGGTACTAATTATGAGTGAGTCAGTAAATTACAGAGAATGGCTATAACAAAGTCACGGCCATCGTTTTTCTCACGATCTCCAATCTTATCGCAGTGTTCCTTGCATATATGGCTATATAGCTCTCTAATCTTATCTGATCAGCCGCACATTCGACTGGGGCTTTGGGGATGCGATGCTAACACCCCTGGATTTCAGCCTCCGCGGAACGGAGCCATTGTTCAAAGCAATTAGGTGGTATTGTTCAACAACTTTGAACACGAGAAGTGGATATTGATAGTAGACGAATATAGATGAATATACGCAGCCTCATAAGCCGCTTACTGCATCTAAGATTTTTCATATTTCAACTTTTTAATAGCAAACAACGTTCACCGTACATATAAGTGGTATACACTCTGACCTAGGGTACCTAAATTAAGAGTGGCGGATGTTTCTGCTGTTTTCTCGTTGTTTTTCTTCATTAATCACTTACATACCGTCTCCTTCCTCCCCTGATTTAAGAGCTGCTTATCATTAAGTGCGGCTCGTTATCTTTTGAAAAAAAATTGTTATATGCAGCTCGTCCAAAAAATATATATTGTACAGATAGATTGATCTTGCGCCAACATTTTTTCTAAGTAAAAAATCAATAATTATTTATATCCACAGTAATTAAAAATGTTGAGGACAGTGTAAGTGAAAACAGAGGCTAGTCGGATATATCTCTAGCATTACTAACATTCTGATCTCTAGAAAACCCAAAAACGCTCGTGCCAAAAGAGCTTTGGAAAAGAAAGAGCCCAAGCTTGTTGAAAATGTCAAGCAAGCGTTATTTATTCCTGGTTTAAATTGTAACCAAGTCCTCCATGATGCTATGGTTGATTTGAGTGCCTTGAAAAAGCCAGATGCCAAAAGATTCCAAAAGAAAAATGATATAAGACCATTTGAAGATACTACTTCATTAGAGTTTTTATCCAACAAAAACGATGCTTCATTATTAGTATTAGGAACCAGCAATAAGAAGAGACCTAACAACTTGACCTTCATAAGAACATTCAACCATCAGATTTATGATATGATTGAGCTTCGTCTGGAATCATTTAAATTTCTGCAAGACTTCCGTAAACAGACGTTTAGTGTTGGGTTGAAACCCGTGATGGCTTTCAACGGTCCATTATTCGATAGTCACCCTACTTATAAGCATGTAAAATCACTATTCCTGGATTTCTTCCGTGGCCAAGTTCTTGAATCCTTAGATGTTGCTGGTTTACAGCATGTGATTTCCATTTCCGCTGGCGAATTAGAGGAGAACAAGCCATTACCAGCCGTCTATTTGAGAGTGTACCTGATCAAATCTTTCAGAAGTAGCTCTGGAGCCAAGATGCCCAGGATCGAGCTCGACGAAATTGGACCAAGATTCGATTTCCGCATTGGCCGGACCCAAGCTGCCGATCCTGATATGGAAAGAGAGGCGTTGAAGAAACCCAGACAGTTGGAAGCCAGGACGAAGAAGAACATTGAGACAGATGTCCTTGGTGACAAGGTCGGCCGTATCCACGTCGGCAAACAAGAGCTCGGCAAGCTCCAGACTAGAAAAATGAAGGGATTGAAGAAGAAGTACGACCAGGACAAAGAAGACGAGTCTGATTTCAGTGACAACGACAACAGTGTCCAAGACGCCATTCTCGACGAAATCATCCAGGAGGTTCCCACTAAAAAGCAAAGAGTGAACTAGTAGTAACAATAAACGTGTGCATCTGACTTACCCCGGTTATTACTCTGGCGTCTGGGCTCCGCCCAGACCCGTTGCTCGCTACTAACCTAACATGTTGGCTGTTACGAACACTTCACGAACCAGAACTACGAATCTGGGCAGAGGTTAGCCGCCGGAGTTAGAGCTAGAGGGGAGCTCTTGTCAGGGCGGTGCCCAGCTGGAAGAAAAAGGGTCGGGAGGTAAGTACTGTAGTAGACAGGATTAATTAGATCTTATATTCTTGTTGTCTATTAGGCGGAGGAGATTTCTAAGGAGCATGGCAATGGTCACTTTGCCGATAGATGGAACATATAGTGAGGCATGCTCTTTGACATCAGGGTTGAAATTCCTTTCGCTGGAAAAATTAATACAGACGACTCCGTATTTGGTGTACTCAACGGGGAATTTGTAGTCTGGACTGGGAACACCAGTGATGATGACGTCTGATTGAGTACTGGCCTCTTTCCAGTCAATGTCGACGTCGGCCACATGGTGCTTGATCTGCTTGATCCCTTCCCCACGAGTGAATTTTTGGACGCCGGTTATGTCGACGGAGTATACTGTGGCACCATCGTTAGCGAGCAGAGCAGCTAGTGGTCGTCCTACAATCTCGCTTCGGTTGATGATTGTCACTGTCTTGCCATACAACCGATTGCCGTATGGCAATACGGCGTTGTATACAGCCAAATGTTCTAGAATCTTGACAATCGCCAGTGGAGTACAAGGCAAGATACTCTTCTGAGTCTTTTCTTTATCAAGGAAACGGATGTTGTGATACATGTTGGAGATGTAGATATGGCTTAATCCTTCGACATCCTTCTCGGGAGACAGCACTTGTTGCAGATACTGGTCCTGACGGTTGCCAAACACAGGGAAATAGACCATTATGCCATCCACTGCATCGTCTTCATTGGCTTGCAGAATAGCTTCTTCTAGGTCTTCCTTATCCACGGTTCTCAGCTCGTAATGAAATCCAATCTCTTCAGACGTCTTCTGGGTCCATTCGGCGTATTTGACAGCTGCAGGGTCGGCGTTGGCCAAGAATCCAATTAAAGTAGGCTTCCTGTCCAGTTTCTGAAGACCCTGGCTGAGCTCTTCAATAAACGGCTTTGCTACAGTGCTGGCCAGAATAGTCTCTGTGACGGTTTGGTTAATCATCGGTCCCTTTGGTCTGCCTCCGGCGGCTGGGCTCTGCCCAGACCCGTAGCTCGCTTCGCTCGTTTGTCGGCACTCCCACAGAGTCCCTATCACATACTGCACGAGGTAGGATTCGCCGATTTCGTAGTGCTACTCATTTTATCACCAGAACAACCACTTCTTGCTTCGTTCGTTTTACTTGTCTAGCACGACTACTTCACGAGCTTATCGTCGCAGATCCCAGTCAATTTTTTAGCCTTCTCCGTGCCCTGCATGAGATATTTCACTATCTCTTTCACATGTGCAAATGACCGCCGCGCACGCCGCACATACATATGATAATAAACGCATTCTATGCTAGTAAACGCCTTTATATGGGGTGGTGGATATCTATCTCCCCACTATGTTGTTGAGTGAGTTGGCGGCAGGGAGAGAGAGACGGAAACTACATCTATCACAGCAGCGTGCGCAAGACGTTTTACTGTGTTTGCGTGAATTATCAGAGTGTTTACTGATATAAACAGTCTTTAGCTGGTCTAGAGAAGCAGATATTGCCGAGTAGACATCATTAGCTAGGCATACGCAACGAAGGCTAGACCTATTCCTTCTCATCAGACAAGGAGAGCGAGAGACAGAGGAGACCGTCTAGAGCTAGAACAGTCAATATTTGGAGCATTAAACTCTGACATATCTCAGTATAACGGCGAACAACGAAGAAGTACCAACAATCATCGCGATTTCGCGTGTGATTCAACAACTGCCGTTTTCCACATCGCTAGGCAGCAGCATCAGCAGCAGTCAGGGGTAATTTTTGTAGATCACATTTCCCGGCTCTTATGTTTAGATTCAATGGCATCAAGAAATAGTGCACAGTCAAGACCTGAAATGGTTCAGCTCGATAGAACAGAATATATCTTTGATGAGACTGGACGAGGAACACCTTCATCGACATTTTTCAAACGACTCGCCTCTGTCAAGGACAAGTACGTACAGTCCATCCCTGTTCCTGACTTGGAACACCTTTGAAGGGTACTAACACTGCTTCTAGTGGAATCGACAAGCATGACTCGGATACCAAGGTTATAGGAGCAGCCTACTCTCATGCTGATGCGCTGCGTATGGATCAACTGTATGTGAAGGCCGAGGTACTCCCTGTGGCTGGTATTTTTGACTGCCCAGATTTATAGCTCCACTCCGCAGAGTGCTAGGAGCTCTCGAGCAACAACTGCCGGAAAAACATGCTCCCAGCACTATGAGAAGCAGAGCTACTGGTCTGGACAAAGCCAAGCCGCCAGAGGCAGTCCAGAGAACGCGAGACGCGCACTAACACATCACACAGATCGCTTGGCTCACCCAAAGAAACAGGATCTACTACGAGTTTAAGCATATCAGGGTCCAAGTCGGCGTCGAAAGCGTACTTGGATTTAGACGACGATTGGGACGCTAATGTGGACCACAATCTGGTTCTGGAAAGGAAGGTCGAGAAGTCAATAGAGAACGTGCCATCAAGGCCTACGTCGACGAGTTCTAGTAGGGAACTGTACAACATGGCCATGGCAGATGGTAGCGGTGGAGGTCTGAATGGTACTGGTGGTACTGGTGGTGTTACGGGTAGTAATACTTTAAAGTCGCAGTTTGATGGAATAATGAGAGACCCTGCCAATTCGTTATATTCTATTCGAACTAGTGGCAGTCTCAGCAGCAATAGGCACTCAATTTCATCTCCGGTACAGTCTACAGATTACTTGAACGACGAAACAAAGTCTAATGCCGAACTGGAAGAGATCAATTCGAGGTATTCTCGCATAGCACGGTTCAAGAAGGTCTTACAAGCTACAAATGTCGAACTGGCCGAGCTTAAACGCCTGGCGTGGTCGGGGATCCCCGAGGAACTGCGTCCTATGTCGTGGCAGCTGTTGTTGGGCTATTTGCCCACAAATGCCGAAAGAAGGGTCAGCACTTTGGCCAGGAAGCGAAAGGAGTACCTGGACGGCGTTTCACAAGCATTTTCAAGCGGCCTAGACCAGGTCATGTGGCACCAAATCTCAATCGATGTGCCACGAACCAATCCACATATCAAATTATACGGATACGAGGCTACTCAGCGAGCATTAGAGAGGATTTTATATTTATGGGCCATTCGGCACCCCGCTTCAGGGTATGTCCAGGGCATCAATGATTTAGTGACGCCATTTTTCCAGTCGTTTTTATCTGCATACATTGATGGCGACCCAGAGACGTGTGACCCTGGCACCTTGCCGAAAAGCGTTTTAGATGTGGTGGAGGCAGATAGTTTCTGGTGTCTGACCAAGTTGCTTGATGGCATTCAAGACAATTATATACATGCACAGCCAGGCATCCAGAGACAAGTGGCCGAATTACGTGATTTAACACAGAGAATAGACAGCCAACTGTTCAAGCATCTGCAGGACGAGAATGTCGAGTTCATGCAGTTCAGTTTTCGATGGATGAACTGTCTACTGATGAGAGAGGTAAGTGTCCGCAACACCGTTAGGATGTGGGATACGTATCTCGCAGAAGGATCTGATGGGTTTTCAAAGTTCCATGTCTACGTATGTGCTGCGTTCCTAGTAAAATGGAGTCGCGAGATCCTGCAAATGGATTTCCAGGAAATAATGATGTTTTTACAAGCATTGCCGACTAAAGACTGGGATGAAAAGGATATTGAACTATTACTGAGTGAAGCGTTCATGTGGCAATCACTATTTAAGAACGCATTGGCGCATCTAAGATAATAAACAATGCGAATCACTGGCTGTTGCTGCGCAATATTAACGACAATGACATATATGTACCTACGTATACTAAAATATAATGAACTCCACCTCATTCGCGACTTCTGACGACTGAGCTCCACCCGGACGTATAGCTCTGGTTCGTACACTACGAGCTTCGAGTGATCTTGTGCTGCCTCCGGCGGCTGGGCTCTGCCCAGACCCGTAGCTCCGCTGCGCGGAGTGCTAATGGGTACCGAGCATGGACCGTATACAGTCTGAGCCCTCCGCGAAGCGGAGCTACGGGTCTGGGCAGAGCCCAGCCGCCGGAGGCAGCAAAGGGGTAATAAATGAAAATGCCCTATATACGCAAGTAAATAGAAATATAAATTATCAATAGACTCAGACCCAGCCAGCTACGATATGGCCACCCAGGCAATGATGATAATTGCCTCTACACCTTGGCTTGATACCCACTTGTATTTCCATAGACCATCCTTTTCAGGGTTCCATGAGGCACCAACACTGGCCTGGATTGGGCCCTTGATGCTTTGCTCCACCAATGAGATAGATATAATGTACTTATATGATTTAGACTGGGTGTTGAGTTCACTAAGAATCGTCTCCTATACAGATTAAGGTGTTAGCAGACCTGTAATCTCGCTCCGCGGGGATTTGATAGGCCGGCAGAGCATTGATACGTACTAGTACTTTTTCATTCCAGGCTTTCGCCTGTTGGCTATCATATGATTGAGTACCAACAATTTTGTCAAATGTAGTCTGGCAGATGCTGATTAGAGTGTCTGGAGGGATTGGCTTCACGTTCGTTAGCGAACTGACAAACTGACAGTGTAAATAAATCAAATCAACTTACACTTGAACCTGACACCTTCGTCTCATTTTCGTGCAGTTTGATTGCTGAAGTCATAGTGTGATCGAGAGAATCTTTGGTGAAGCTATCGACGACGATCCTAATACCAATGTATAGAGAGAGGTTACACGTGATTTTCACTACCCCCACGTCGGAGAAACACCCATCCATTGTATCACGTGATAAGGGACTATTCAGGGGTCTCTCCCCCATGGATTCCCCCATGGATTCCTCCATAGGTTTTCCCCGCTCTTCCCCGCACCTATCTTCTCCTTTCTTCAGATCATTACCCCAACAGCCCTTGATCGGAGAATCACAAATGACAGATCACTCCAGCAGTGATTTCACTGATAGCATAGGAATAGTAGTAACTATGTTACATGTTACAAGCTTCTCATGTCGTATATATTTCAAGTCCGCACTGATAGCAAGCAGTACGACTATAATTCAACAGCATATTACCCATAAGATGGTATAAGTTATTACGGTAAGCGGGTATATAAGCTGTTCCCATATGCAGGTGCGCCTATATAAAGTTATGAACTGTACATTTACCCCATACGGTTTTGTGGTGTGACGACGACGAGTCATTCAACATTGTCTATGTCTCGGAGATAATAATAAACACAGTAGCATCTCACCCCCAAATAATCTCACCGGGATAAAATGGTTATCGCCCCCAACCCCCACTCTGAAGATCTGAAGAATTTAACATGGCCGGAGAAAACCTGCATAATCAGGGGGAATATGTCCTGCATGAAATCCGGAAAAGGTTGACAGTGGGGGTTATTATGAAGCTTGTCTCACCTCATACATTCTAACACCTGATGATATGACCCATCTGTGGGGAATAATACTCTTTTTCCTGACGGGCTGGCCAGTTGGTTAATCATTTTGTGGGGGACTCGTCTTTATAATCTTTTTAAGGTAAGTTTTATGCGGTAAATTAGACGGGATTTCAATGAATGGGCAACTGTTCTATCCGATGTCTATCACCCCATCATCCTCGGAATTTATGGCGGAATTTAATCGCTACTGGGAATCATTGTGATCTAGTTCCTTCGAGGCAAATCACTATAAATACCTAGATCATGCCCTGATGATCTGTGATGAGATAGATCTATTCAACAGGAACAAAAAACAACAGCACTTTAATATGGTCGATAGTCACAAATTAAAACCGACTGCAACTACAGTCGAGCATGCTGGCGACGATGCCAGTATTGACGAGCCAGTCAAAGGAAATATCCGTGAAGCCCAGGTGTTTTCAGCTGCAATGGAAGAGGCTCTATTAAAAGATAAACCTCAACCATTCAGTAAAAGTATGATTAAATTATACCTCATTCTATGTATTGGTTATCTTTGCTCTGCTACAAACGGTTTCGACGCAAACACTTTTGGAGGTGTTCTTGCAATGCCAAATTTCAATAATTTCTTTAATTCACACGGTGGTAGTACACAAGGGCTGATTGCTTCTATTTACGTTATTGGCAACATGGTCGGATCTCTTCCTCCTGGTCCAATCGCCGATCAATGGGGAAGAAAATATCCTATCGCCATTGGATCTTTTATTGCCGTCATTGGTATTATCTTACAGGCAGCTGCTCAAAGCACTGCGTATTTAATTGCAGGAAGATTTTTATTAGGATTTGGAGTTGGTTTTGTTCAAACTACTGGTCCTGCCTATTGTATTGAATTAGCACATCCAGCTTACAGAGGTATTCTAGTAGGATTGTATCAATCTTGCTTTTTCGTTGGTACAATTATCACCACTTGGTTGGAATTTGGTCTTTATTATATTGGAGATAGTCCTGTGACGTGGAGATTTCCGTTGGCATTCCAATGCGTTCCCTCTCTTATAATTTTATGTTTTATTTGGTTTGTACCTGACACTCCACGTTACTACGTTTCTAAAGGACAGGACGAAAAGGCATTGCAGATTTTGGCAAAATACCATGGAAACGGGAATAGAGAAAGCCCAATCGTTACTTTCCAAATGGCGGAGATTAAAAATGCTATTAATATGGAAGATGCCGGTAAACAATGGTGGGATATTAGAGATTTTGTAATGACGAAATCTGGAAGATACAGACTGTATCTTCTTTGGGCTGGTAAGTTGATGGGTTATACGGGTCCCAGTGGAGCCCAGCTGCCAGAGGCAGACACATGGCTATGTCCGATGTTTATAGAACTAACACCGCTTTTCAGTTGCATGGTTCAGTCAGCTTGATTTGCCTCCCACTTCTTACTATTTCCCAATTATGGTCAAGACTGCTGGTATCACAAATGTTCGTATTCAGTTACTACTCAATGCGGTTCAGACACCAATTATGTTTGTATGTGCAATTACTGGATCCCGGTTCGCAGTAGACAGAATCGGACGAAGAAAATTATTCATGATAGCGAGTGCTGGAATGAGTATGTCATTGGCTGTCATTATTGCCTGTTCTGCGAAACAGGAAGGACATCCAGCAATTGGTGGTACTGGTATTGCATTTTTGTATGTGTTCTTGATAACCTTTTCTTTCGGGTGGACTCCATTGCAGGCTCTATATTCTAGTGAGATTCTGTCTACTACCTGGCGTACTCGTGGATTGGCAATCTACAATCTGCTCACGAATGCAGCTGGTTTCATAAACACCTATGTTCCTCCAGGAGCCATCCAAGCTGTCGGGTACAAATTCTATTTCTTTTACCTATTGTGGGATCTATTTGGTATTGTGATGATCTATTTCACTTTCGTTGAGACCCGAGGGCGAACTCTAGAAGAAATCGAGGAAATTTTCCAAGCTCCCCATCCTGTGCGCTTCTCTAAAGAGAAAACGCATGTTCTTGTTAATGATTCAGGCGATGTGTTCATGGCAGACTGATATATCCGATCGTATAATATAATGAATTTGTTTAGCTGTAATAGTGCATGTGCATATCGAATGCAAGATAAGCATATGTGCCTGTCGATCACTATAGTGCCACGGGAAAACGGAGTCTGCCTCTGGCGGCCGGGCTCTGCCCGGAGCCATTGTGCTCGCACCGCGAGCGGTATGGACCGTATACAGTTTGTGCAATCGCACGCCTAGAGCATTGTCCGGGACAGAGTCTGACCGCCGAAGGCAAAGCAGGGGTGGATGATACACTCCAGACCGCTCGCGGAGCGAGCACAACGGGTCCGGGCAGAGCCCGGCCGCCAGAGGCGCAACTTTTCTCCCGAAGAGCGGCTGCGCAGAGAATTGCTCAGGATATTCTGCAATTGCGATATGCGTTCGTGCTATGTTAAGCTCTGAGTGAGTCCATTTCTATAGCTATCCACCATCCCACAAAACAAATCCTAAACTCCAGAAGCAGTACAATGTTTTGTTAGTGGTTTTTTGTTTCGATGACCGACCTCTGAAACTATTAAATCGTCGAGTTCTGTTGCTATTTTGAAGATTTATTAACAGTGGTGCATATGAACCTGCATGTTTATGTCAGATAGAGTATTGTCGATCCCCGCAACCACATATTGGCTGTATGACAGTAAACATAATAAAATATAAATAATATAATTAGTCAATTTGTAAATATTCGAATAAAGGTGAAAGCTGCTTCTCTACATATTTAATGTATTCTATTTGATTCTGTTTTGTTCTGTGTGACTAATAGAAGATAGATTAGTAAGTCATTATATCTCTAGTATGGTCCCGGCTGACTGTAGAGCTGGAGGATTAGGAGTAGGTCATTTATCATACACACCTAGACCTTAGACCTTGGTGGATTTTCCGCTCAAACTTGCCCCAAAGAAACTAGCCAGAAAATACTAACTCCTTGCCTCCGGCCACTAATCAAGTAACCAACTAGGCCCGACGACCCCTTACTATAGGTAATTCTGTATCACGTGATAAGATAAAGTCCGCGGCGGTGCTATCGGCTCGGCATAGAGCATATAGAACGTGAATGATCTCCCTTTTGTTCGGATAATAAGAATATTTCGATCTTGTAATTCTATTCTGGTTATGTTCCGCTAGTATTTATGTTTTGATTACTGTTGACATAGAAGAAGCAAACCTGTATTTTTGCTGTGGATATTGAAGTTTTTTCGTCGAGTAGATTAAGGAGTGTGATCTGTTTTTCATTGTGTGTCGTTTTAAATTATTAATACTACTGGGTTGAGAGTGCTTTGGACTACGCACGACATTTTCGCCATCGCCATCGCCATCACCACCACAATGAAGATCTCGTCAAGACTCACTTCTTGTGAATCTTGTAGAAAACTTAAACGGAAATGTGACTTTCTTCAGAGTGAGGGAGGTCCATGCTCCAACTGTAAGATGAGAAATATTGGCCATTTGTGCTCTTTTGGTAAAGACACTGACAGTCTTAAAAGAACGTCTTCAGCCATATCCATATCCTCTTTTTCTGCGTCTTCTGCTTCATCGATGACGTCTGCCCCTTCTGGATCAGACACTGTTTCAACTGCTAATTCTTCCCCAGCTGATGTTCATAATGTAAAACGAGCTAAAATCGATGATTTCTCTAATAAGCAGGCCGATGATGAACCTCTAGCAACTGTCAATACTCATACAAGGTTACCAGTCAAATTCCTAAGTTCATGTGTTCTACGGTTTTCCAAGAGCCCAGAAATGTCCTATTACTTGGATATAGAACAACTCATCACAACTGTAGTGGACTTAGGTAGACCATCTAGCTGGAGTGGTGCTGCAGCTGAAGATGCACGTAATAATGCTACTGCTCTTCCAGCTAATCATCCTCTGACACCCCCTTCTCCTACTGCCAACACGAAATCGACTGGCTCTCCTAATCCGCCTGATCTAGCCTCCATTGCTCTGTTGTATATCGTTTGTGCTACTGTAATTGTTCGAAGAGGTGCTAGAGTATGTTCTTCAAGTAATTTTTCTGGCACTAGGGAGCAGTTGGCACGCGAATTGGTTGAAATCCATGATCGTGCGATTGACCAAGTAAATACTGTTTCGCTGAGGTTATGTCAAGCGGTAATGGTAAGAGCACAGTACTATTCGATCATTGATGAAAGTGAAGCAGGCTGGGAAACGCTTCAGAAAGCCATAAAACTATTCGATCAATTACCATTGCCATCGTCGAGTGATGATTTAAGGTATGCTCAAACGTATAATGGAAGCTTGGTGTATTTAGGTTACTTGGAATCGACCCTCTGCGCGTATGCTAATAAACCGTTTATATTGACAGATCGCATTTTGAATTTCTATCTTGATGACGATGCTAGTGATTTCTCCCTTCGTAGAAGACTGACTTGTTTACAGTACATGAGAAAAGTGCAATTAATCATCAATAAGCCATTGGATGTGACTCCGACATATGAAGAACAGGACGCACTCGAGCAAGAGATGGTGGATTATATTAGCCTTGTGGATACTGTAGAAGGCACTATATTGCCATATGGACAGATGCTCATATTATTGTCGCTTATCAAATTACGTACTCACATGCTAATGAGACTGGGGCCTGACAGTGATGCAGATGGGTCAATGAGAAACAAGTATCTTGTAAAGTTATCTGAACATGGCCAATCTATAATCAAATATTTTGGAATGGTCACTCGTATGTGGTACTCCGGGAATAGTCGCCGTAGTAGTATCTACTTTTTGGGGTCTTCACAATTTCTAGCAGTACATCTTTTGCAGGGATTGACATGTCTTTGGATATTATCAGCGCTTACACGGAATGAACCAGATGGTATTATATTCGATGACATTCGTGATGGTATATGGCAGAATATCGAACGTCTCAGAAACGATATGAAAGTATGTAGACGAACGCATATTCTATTTAAAGGGATTGATTTTCTTTCCAATGCACATCATGAAGGCACTCTATCGAAGATTCCTGCAGAGTTTCATAGTGGCATTGATACGATTGCAAAGCAATGGAATGAATCATTACAGGAACCGTGGATGGATTTTCAGTCCACTTTTGATGATTCATTTATGTGGTCATTTCTTCTATCTCAGAGCACATTTGACGACAGCCTGGGAATACTGATGGCTAATGCTGAAGAGCCAATATTGTTGAACTAGGGGAATGTCAACTTTCTTTACTTATTTATTATGATAAAATTATTCGAATGTTTCAGGAAAATAGACCTTTGAATGTCACCTCCGGCCGGGCTCTGCCCGGACCCGTTGTGCTCGCAAAGACACCCTGCCAACAGATTGTAGTTTCTATTCGGCATAAATATTACTTATCTACTTACTTACAACTACTTCTAATAAAGGACCACAATCATATCCCTGTCCGTTACTAAGATCAACTAGCGTGCTGTCTCCAAGAGTATGAATACCTGGCGATAATGCTAACAAGGTGATTGTGGCCTCAAAACATGCTTGTGGGAGTAGGGGCCCTATTCTCACGTCATTGACTAAACTGATGATTCCTTTGTCCTGTAAAGATCGAGCATTAGAAATGCGTTTCAGAGTAGCACGATCGATTACTGGGAACATGTGGGTAGTTTTCGCGGTGGGAGTCCCGTTGAAAGTAGTATTCTTCTCATTAAGAAATGCAGTTTCTCGTGATTGGAAGAAGAGGGTCAGGTTTCTCGTTACTGGAGATCGGTTGACGGCGAATACTTTCCACTGAAACTTTTCTCCAACTTTAACGGCACTTGGGCCGGTGAATGATAAAGTTAGATTTGTGAGAAACGGCCGGCCAATGCGAGGAGCAGCGGTGTTACTAGATGATGTGGTGGTAGGGGCGTTGAGTGATAGATTGCTCGATGTTCGGTTGAGTGGTCTTCCGGCCCTTCTAATTGGGACTGCATCGGACGGATTGGTATTGTTTATTAAAGGACTTTGTACTGCGGTTGGCACTTGTGCATTGTTGGAATTATCAAATTCTACAGTTGTGTCCCATCTGGTTCTAACACGGGGCGATGATTTTGGTGGAGTGGTTGTAGTGAAGGTGGTAGCTTCTCTGTTACCAGAGGTGTCTATAGCTGGATAGCAGTCTATATTTATCGTTACTGGCACCGCTCTGCCTCCTGAAGGGCCGTCTAGTCCTTCCATGCTATAACAGAGAACGAGGTTTTCTCCAGGACGTAGCCATTGAGGAAGCTGAACAGGACCAAGACGACAAACAGAGCCATCAGTCAGCTCAAGGCCAACTGAGGTGATTAATACATCGACTTTGGCGGTTTCTCCACAGGTAATTTCTATACTGGCGATTAGGTTTTCATTATCGCCACCGCCAGATAATATGGCACATCTCAATCGTAAATTCAGCGCTGGATATACAGGAATTGATAACTCTGAGGAAGCTAGCTGGAGATCATTATCGTCGTTAAGATGAGGAGAAGATACCGGCGATACTCTCTGCAAAGCAGCAGCAGTAGCAGCCGCAACAGTACTAATAGTTGTGATGCAATTACTGTCCAACACATTTCTAGCATAATGATGAGAGTGAGGTTCTCCAAACGACAAGGCTTCAAATAGATTGGCTGGGCCAATTGGAACTAGCTCATCAAAATATTTTGTTTTGGTGATTGGTAATCTTGCGTGATCTATTTGAATTACTGAATCCTCAATAGGTGGGATAATTGAATGCTCTGCTCCCAATTTTGCAACTGAATCAATCACTAGTCTTGGGTGTAATAAACGAGACCTTGGATGACTGACTGGGATATTGAGAGACCAAATTGCACTATTAGGGCTTGACGTGACAAGATTCTCTTTAATGATTGTTCGGGAGAAGATTGTATGAATTCTTTCCTTTTGTTGAGTATATGAATGGTTTTGACTGCTGTGGGTTTGGCTAAGAGGAGTCAGTCCTATTACTTTAACCTCCACAGGTATTGTAATTGAATCAATCAATGATCCAACTTCCGACCCACTCAATTCGAAATATACAGCAATTTCTTCATCATAAAAGACTTGGTTTCTAATTTTCCATTTTGATAATTCACTGACGTCTATGGTGGACGTTGTGGCAGTTGCAGTGGTAGCGGTGTTAGTGACGGTAGTGGTGGTAATGGTAGTAGCAGTAGCAGTGGCAGTAGCAATAGCGATCTCTCCTCCTTCTGATGCTGTATGTACATCAGTCGCTTTTTCTCTTTCGTTTCCTTTTTCTTCTTCCTCTTCTTTCTCTGATTTTTGAATTTCACTCTGATTAGGAACAAACACATTCAAAGTATAAGATATGGGTTTGTTTGTTTCTGGGGTATTTCTTTCTACCGGGGTGGCTATGGCCCCATCCTTAGCAGCCATTTTTTTCAGAAACTGACAATTTGCGTCTTTCGGATTCTCCCTTCTGTTTTCCTTTCCTTTCCGATCTCTTTTCGTTTCAGTTCCCCTTTTTCACTCCCCCTGTTTACTCAGACACTACTATGTAATATGCTCTTTCTACTGTTACTATGATCTGTACTGTACTTGTTATCCCGCGAGCACGCATCATCTGTAATATGACAAGGTTAGGGTACACACTGTTCGGTCTCTTCATGCACTACACATACAACTCACGTGAGAAAGGTAGGTAATTGGGAAGAAGTTCTGAAATTTAAAGGATGTTCGGACTTGTTCTGTAGCATTCTCTCTTTCTTAGTTGTCATTCACATCTATCAGATCAAAAGTCACATACATACAGCTTAACGCACAATTTCAAATTTCACAAAGACAAAAATGGGTAGTAATATGGATTGGGATGCCGTCACCGTTGTCGGATCAAAAGCCAGAGTTGGGTCATCTGGACCAAGGGCCACAGTTGCTCGTTCGCAGGCCGAAATCAATGCTGCTAAGAGAGCTGGAAATGTCGTTGCCGTTGAGAAAAAGTACGCAGTTGGTAACAAAGGAGCATCTACTGAAGGCCAGAGATTAACAAAAATTGACCGTGAGAACGAAGTAGCCCCTCCTGCCAAGATCAGTATGGACGTCGGCCGCGCCATTCAAAAAGGTCGCCAAGATAAAGGTTTAACACAAAAAGATCTTGCCACCCGAGTGAATGAAAAGCCCAATGTTATTAATGATTACGAAGCTGGTAGAGCTGTTCCCAACCAACAGCTGTTAGGAAAGATTGAGAGAGTTGTAGGAGTCAAGCTTAGAGGTAAAGACATTGGATCTCCATTAGGAGGGCCAAAGAAGAAGTAAAGATGATATATTAA
>JAJMAW010000089.1:31452-59850 GCA_030565085.1 Sugiyamaella pinicola
GGGGGGGGGGGCCCACGAGGATAATGTACAAGAGTCGTGTTGGTAAATAAATATGGAGGTGAGTATTGTCGTGCCGACAGTAGGTGGCTAGCTCATACTGTCGTCAGCGTCAAGCACTGGAGGGGGTGAGGACAGTTCCATACTTTCAGGCTGGTTGTCAGTAAAGGATGGGGTGAGCGAGTTGGAGGCCATATCATCATCGTTTTCAATAGTGGATGATGGCAAGAGTGATGAGGATTGACTTTCATGCCGTCCTTCTGCTCCTGCTGTGGGACCAGTCCTGGCGGCCCCTCCTGTAGCAGCATCCGGCCTTCGTTGATTTACTATGCTACCAACATCAGTTTCTTCAAAAGGACGAAGCATCGTTTCAAGTGTCACTGATACTGGAAGAGCAGAGGTAATGAAACCAAGCCCGCCGAAATCAGAATCTAGGTCTATGGGTAACACTTTGGACACTCCTTCGAGAAACCACACTTTTTCTTTCATTTCCGATGTGAACGACCGTACTAATTTGTAATATACTCGAATAATACGTTTTGCACCGTCGTCACCTTTACTGAGGAGCTCGAGAAGGCTGCGATCTAAAAGTGCCGGGAAAGAGAACACTCGGAGAATAAAGTCTGACTTGTATCGTTGATGGAAAAGCTTGTCAATGTAGACAAGAGTCTGAAAGTATGGCGATGATGTATGTACAGGGTATAAATCTTTCAGCTCATCGTCAAAACATACAAGTCCCGAAATTCCTGATAAGGCTCCTGCCATTCCGGAAAGCCCGCCTCCTTGCTGAAGAAGCAATTGAGCTGCGGCAGCCGTGGCCGTGGCTGTCGTCGCTGGGTCGTTTGTTGGATTCCCATCAGCCCCATTATTATGATTATTATTACCGGCTGCTGCTGCTGCTGCCACCGCAGTAATATTGGCTCCTCCAAACATTGCTGCCAAGCCACCTAGACCGCCTGGTAGTGCACCCAAGTTACTCAGATTGAAACCACCGAGACCACCGAACCCACCTGCTCCTCCATTGGCCATCATGGCTTGAGCTATAGCTGATAGTCCACCTTTTGTATCAGCTAAATCACTTAGGTCTACATTCACTAACCGATAAAACCGGCTTTCTGGCGGTAATGGACCTACTGCTAATAAAATAGTAGCAGCTCCTCGCACATGATGTAGCCATGCGGACGGCGGTAGACTGCTAGGAGACATTTCGTCAGGTAGAGCAGCATTTGCTAATGCATCTAAGATTAATAGCACCGAGGCTGCTACTAAAGCATCGACATTTTTGGGACTCACCTGTTGAACTTCCTCCCGTAATAATCGTAATGCTTCCCCTCGATGAACAGTGACTGCGTTGTCATATATTCCTTTATGAGATCGAGATAAGTGAGTAGCGGAAAACGTCATTAAACACCGCATTAAAAACGGATATTCAAATGCCATTATAGGCACGTCTTCGCCCCACACTTTTTCATTTGAAATGCCTGCTGAAGTGATTGTTTTCCACACGACAGACGTATAGTTGTGAAACAACTTTAAATCAACCATATTTAACGGGCCATTCGAATACGACACTTGGTTATTCACGCCAGCATTAGCGGAAAAGGAGCACTCCAGGCCTAAATGGAGGCAGTTTTTACATCTCGGATGAGTTTCATCACATTTCACTCGCCGCTTCTTACAACTACTACAACCTCTTCGGGATTTGCTATGAGGTCGTCTCCTTACCTGTTTGCCTGAAGCAGATGTAGATGAAGGCGGGGTTCCAACTGCACTGGGAGACATATTATAGGTAGCATTAGGAGTTGTGCTATTAGTTGAAGTGGCAGTTGCAGTGTTGTTGTTATTGCTATTATTATGATCAACCGAGTCAGCACCTCCAGAGGAGCCTTCTACTGCTTCTGCTCCTCCTCTACGGCCACCGCCACTGCCACCACCTTCTGAATCGGAATACCCTCCTCCAAACGACACAACACTCATAGTACTGCCAGACTGTCGTCTTGAACTAGACGAACCTGCTGTTTCTGTGACCATGGCCGTGGCCGCCGCAAGGTTCTCGGCTGTTAGACGGGAATGATCTGGAGAAGATATCTTAGTCTCATTATTATCATTGTTTTCATCCTCGGAGGCAGAGGCCGATGTGGTTTCAATTTTCACAACTGAATTAGAATTGGAATGTGTCCTAGATATTGGTTCTGACATTGGCCGCTATATATATACAGATAAACAGAGCCTCCGGCGATCCGATTCAATTCTAATTCTAAGTCTGATTAATGTCACGAACGACAAGCTGGAACAATGAATGAAGAAACAGCTGCCACCAATGGCATATCACTTAAAGTGAGAACGGAGTCAAAACAAAAAGTTTAAAAACGATTCCACAATGATTTGTCTTAACAAAATAAACGGTAGGCACGTAGCGATAGTAGTAGTAGGAGTAGTAGAGACGAACGGGTATGCTATCAGCTCATGTAAAGCAGTTAATTTTGTGTTGAACAAAAAGAAAACCGTTTGACTCAACAAGGCGAAATGAAAACGAAAGAAGAAGAAATCACAACAATAAGCGTAACTGAGTCAGAAAACCCATGTAATAAAATAGACGTACGTTTGTAACGTGATGGAGATATACATATATATATGGCCTTTCTTCCCGCAACTATCAGCAGCCGTGCTGCTGTTCGCGCCGTTACGACAGATACGATGGTGTGGGCCCTGCAGGGCAAGCGAGCGAGCGTTCAAAGCACATGCTGATATCTGGGCCGTGCCTAAGCAGCAGCACCCCTGGCTCGCCTCCGGATGCTGGGCTCTGCCCAGACCCGATCGTAGACCGCCGGAGGCGACAGTGAATAGGGAGATAGAGGTTTTATTTTATAGTCTAGTGATCGTGAGGGTCCTGTTCCTTCTGTTCGGGATCGACCTTGATCATGGTGTCGATTCTGAGAATGGCAATACAGGCCTCAACGGCGGATTTGAGCGACTTGATTTTGCTCATGGTGGGCTCGAGTACTCCGGCGTGGATCTCGTCGATGATTTTTCCATTGAGCAGATCGAGACCGTTGTTTTTGTATCCTTTGCGTTTCACATCAGTGGGAACGGCACTCTGGGATGCGGCGTGATACGACCGAAGTTTGGCCACGAGATCCGATGAGTCTTTAGCTGCGTTGACGGCCAGGGTTTTGGGAATGATTAAAAGTGAGTTGGCAAACTCGGCAATTGCAAGCTGTTCTCTGGACCCGAGCGAGGTGGCAAAGTTCTCAAGGTAGATATTGAGAGCTGTTTCGACGGCGCCGCCGCCAGGTACGACATAACCCGACTCAAGCGTCCGCTTGACGACGGACAGAGAGTCGTGCACAGACCGCTCCATTTCGTCCAATTGGTACTCGTTCGATCCACGGAGAATGATGGAGCTGGACGAATGCACTTTGGTGCCTTTAATGAGAATGCACTCGTCGTCGGAAATCTTCTGCTGAACAACTTCTTCTGCAGCACCTAGATAAGAAGGTTCAAACACCTCGTCGCCATCTAAATTTGATAATGTCGACACAAACGTGGCTCCAGTGGCTCTAGCAATACGTCGTAGATCCTCTTTCTTGCACCGTCTGACTGCCATGACACCGGCCTCAATGAACAGTTTCAAACACATATCATCAATGCCCTTAGTAGTGAGCACGACGTTCGCGCCAGCACTAATGATCTTGTTAATTTGTTCAACAATGATGCCGTATTCACGCTGGCGAATGGCTTCTAGCTGCTCAGGGTCGTCAATCGTCACGTTAACACCGAGCGCCATCCGGGTTTTTTGTAGATTCATATCTAGAACAGCAATCTTGGCATTGGGAATGTACGTCTTCATGGCCTGGCTGGCAACTGTGCAGTTAAGCGCATACCCTTTAATGAGCATAGACTCGGTCGACGACTTGCCGTGCGACTTTAGTATGTTGACCGCCTTTACAGGATACTTTGTCTCTCCTCTGGTATTCGTGGTCTTGACGGCCAGAATCGCGTCTACAACCAGTTTCGAGAAAAACTCGGAATCCGCGCCAATGATCTTAGAAGACATACTGGTCTTGGCAATATTGACCAGTGTCTCTTTGCCAAGCGACTCCACCGACGAACTCATAACTTCGTTAATATACTTTACTGCCTCCTTCAAAGCCAGTCTATAACCAGTAATAATCGTAGTAGGGTGAATCTTATTCTTAACCAACTCATTGGCTCTTCTCAACAGCTCAGACGCGATAATAACAACACTAGTAGTACCATCGCCGACCTCTCTGTCTTGCTGCTGGGCTAATTCCACAAGAATCTTGCCTGCTGGGTGCTCCACGTCTAACAGACTCAGAATGGTAGCCCCGTCATTGGTCACCGTCACATCTCCAATATCATCCACCAGCATCTTGTCCAGCCCCACAGGGCCCAGAGACGACTTAACAACATTGGCTATAGCCTGACAAGCGAGAACTGCTTCCGTTAGTACATAGACCTAATCCGGGGTGTGCCTCCGGCGGCTGGGCTCTGCCCAGACCCGTTTCTCCGCTTCGCGGAGTTGCTAGGATCGTGAGCGAATCAACACAGTCCTAGCAACTCCGCGAAGCGGAGATACCAGGCAGAGCCCAGGCAGAGCCCAGTCGCCAGAGGCAGTACTGCTCCCTGTACACTTACCATTTTGATTGCGGATATCGTCGCCACTGATCTTTTGACCGCTGAGAACTTGAAATGGTGGGTTAGTAACGGATCACTGTCACCTGGATCAAATAGGTATAGCGAAGAGCAAAGTAAACTTACACAGCGTATCAGAGCGCGCAGCTGAATATACTTGGGACATGTCTTCGCCACAAAAGTTTGCTAATTGAATAAATAGCAGAGCTACAGTGGTGTGGATATAGTGTAGTAGCAGTAGACAGATATTTCACTTTCGTGTATCTTCTTCGTCGCGCATTCATCGATGTACGGCTGAACTCTTTTTTTCTGCCTGGTTCGACGCGGCTTTGAGGGTCTGTGCCTGTTTTTAAAAGCAGATAGTCAAGAATTATCGGCGGATTACAGTAAATATAGTAAATTGAATAAATTAAAGAATATTTTTTAGATAAGGAATAGAATAAAGAATGATGCTAAAGTGGCGACTATTTAACATTGATCGGACTTGGGAACCCCTCCTCTCCATGATCAATTCGTAAAAGCTGTTTACAAACTTGAAACAAACATGAAGACCATCGTAATACGGTTTCTGATTGTGACTTTGGTGGCGCACATGAAGAACTTCTGTTAGTCAGCGCTGGCATAGTCTTCGATTGTCTGTGTTTCCAGTGCTCGAGTCAAAAAAGAAACTCATCGGTCTAAAATCACCTCTTACCGGAGTGGTAATCGCTTGCTCTAGATTTCCATACAATGTTTCTATGAGCTTTGTTTTCTAAAGCAAGAATAGAGCATGAATCTGGGAAAGTCTTATTTGTTCGCTAGCTTTGATTAGATCATTCGCAGCTAGATCATCTGCATGCTCTCTCATGCCAAAATAATTGAAATGATAATCGGAGATGATTCTGGTAGCAGAACAAGGAATTAATAGCAGTTTCAATATTATCACTAGTGAGAAGCCATAGTTTAATACGAATATCCGCAAGAGGAATAGGTTCAGGTACTCTGTAATCGAAAATTAAATAAGATTGATTGAGAATAGTTGTGATTCCAATCATGATGTTCTTCTGTAATACATAAAGTACGCAAACTTTCACTTACAGATTGTTCTAAATGTAAAGCACTCTACTCAAATACTTTTTGTTCATTGCACTCTTTCTCTTTCTAATCGAACTCAAACTTGGTAATTATGTCGTCACTTTGAATGACTGTTTGTTGCACAATGGGTATTCGGTGATGTGACCCTTTAGTACAACCTTGAATTGCAAGCTTGAATTGCAAGAAAGGTGAAGAACGAGCTATAAGGCAACTCCCTGCATTATGTTCAAATAAAGAGGATGCCGCTTTATGTCTTAAAAATTATACTTTGCGAAGTTGACCAATTATATAGTGGTGTTAGCTCGAACCAGTATTTAAAGGCATAATCTTCGTCGCACTTTACTAGCTGCTTTGGTATTTTATTTAACTCGTGGTATCTGAAGTTATTGGAATTAAGCCACATGAAAAGAATTGGTATCGGAGCTCAGGCGAATTTCATTTCTTATATCGATCGGTATCTTGAGAACGGTAATGGCCATTCACGAGCTGTTCGTAGTGCCTGTAATAATGTTTGGTATAATCAGTTTTGACAGCAAAAACAACTGCCGTTGAACGGGACTATGTGCTTCCATTATCATCAATTCGAATAAAGGGGATTTTGGATCGTAAAGTTGAACGCAATCGATTCTTTGCCAGCAGGCTCCATCAGAAAAACTTCAGAGTATACACCACTGCCAATGCTTCCAATCAGAAGTCAGAAGCCACTAATGGTAATGAAAAAATACAAAATCGAGATGGTTTATGACCTTTATAAGGGAGTAGCTCCTTGAGCGGCTGGACTCTGCCCGTAGCCGAGGGCCAGGACTCTAAAACCGCGCTTGCGGTCTCAGACATAAATGTTTCAGTTTACTGGCCCTTTCTTTCTAGTCTACCTTCAAGCACTCGTTAGACATTCTTGGCTTTTGGTAGGAGGTGAGTGAGCCACGGCCTAGACCGCTTCTCAGGGAACGCGTCTGGCCACGTAGGAATGCAAGTAACTACGGGTCTGGGCAGAGCGCCCAGACATCGGAGACATAGCGGTAGCCAATCTTTGTCTTTTTAGCCGGACAAAGTGCGGCACCAGAGCTTCTTGGCTTTTCTGCGTTGTGCATGCCAAGCATGCATGATACGAATTGGCTCAAGTGCAGTGTAATATGAAAGACGGTTAACACGCTGGTGAAAAATTGAAATAATATGATATTGATATGATACAAAACCTCACCTCTTATCTTTAATTCTTCTATGGTGCTTTCTTTCTATTGATTCATTTATATATGTCTCCGTCTCACAGCGGTCTGCTTTATGGCTGCATCTATTGTCAGATCTGCCTATCACCTTAATCTAAGATTAGCCCTCCTTGCCTCCTCCCTTTTCATCCTTAGCGCCTCCTTAATCGCTCTATAACCTCACCTGCATGTATGCCGGGTAAAACGGCATGCGCATATTCTAGGCCCGATCGCCGTAACAATGCGCACGTTTTCCATAACAAGAAATTTAGCCGTCGGAGTATTACTACTATTAGATAGAAGCAGCAGTACTATTCTGCAATATCAGTGACGCCTTTTTCTCTGCCTGCTCCCACATACTTCGCCAATCATTCATTGTTAGGCGGTCTGTCGCTTAATTTAGAATCAGCTGTGAAGCACTTGATTTATTTCAGTAGGATATGTATATCTCTGAGATTATCGCGGGTAGGGGTAGGCAAAAGGAGTGGGTCATGTTAAAGATATGGATATAATAATGATACCACTGTTTCGAGAGTATATGTCCCTTCCAGTGTACTGGTAGTGGTTGTCTGTCTCTTTATGTCTGCTGATCTACTGGTGCTGATGCTCGATAGAGGAGGAAATTGGACGTTGCACTATTTTGGGCTTATCTACTCTACTATTCTGCGCTATCACTTAGGAAGCAGTTAACAACCGCTTACTATTCAAAGTGCTTTTTATCCACTGTTAGCTGCATTTGTATACTGCTTAAAAATGATATAGGCAGATAGATAACTTGGGTAGTGGTGGGCAGAAGTTTTTTCGTTATCTTGTTCTGCAGCTTACATAGATTGGTCGCGTGCTCTTTAGTTGCCTTTCTGTTCTTAAGGTGTTCACTATTTTTGTATTGTTATTACTTCCAGGATTTTTATGAAACTGAGCGCTCGCTCGTTCGAAAGATCTATTGGTTCGTAGTTTATGAAGGTATCATAGGACTATTTTAAAGAAGAAGAAAAAAAAACAGCTATCATTGAATTACGACCAACCAAAGTGAACGTTCGTTTTTTTATTTGACTGGTAGAATATTCTGCTGTCTACTGATCATTATACTGCTTCCATTCATTCTCGTTCACGTTTTATCGTACCCATATAACATGTCCCGTTTATCTCTTAATCGCCCTCAAACCATTCTTTTGTGCACTTCAATCCTACTACTTATAGGTTACGAATTATTCGCCTTCTACCATAATGATGGCATCGAGTCGTCTTGGCCTTCGATATCGACTTCGACACTTGGCTCCACAATAAAAACCCCTGAATATGCGCTAACAAATATTGAAGCCCTTGAAAAAGGCGGGTTTGCTCCTTCACAAGAGTCTTATGATCGTTATGAATCAGTAGAAGTTTGGAGAGCTGCCGATTCTTTTTCTCGTACTTATGATAGTGAAGATGATCTAGAAAAATCAAAACTGAAAAATTCCATGAAGTTTCTGAACGTTGATGGTAGACCCAAGGTGCCTCCTCAGTCTTCTTATGCGACTACTGGAGATTATATCAGATTGCCTCTAGCAGCTGATTACGCTCCCAATGCCGAAAAGATGTTCCTCATGATTAAAACAGGTGCATCAGTTCTATGGAATCGATTACCAGTTCATATGTTTACTACTTTGACTCGAGTACCTAATTTCGCCATATACTCTGATGCTCCTGGTTCTATTGGTGGATATGAAGTCATCGATGTTTTAGCCAATCTTACAGCGAAGACTCGTCTTCATCCAGAATTTAAAATGTATCGTGATCAACGTAAGCTTCATGATACTCACGCAAATATCGAATTGTCGGATGTTGAGAGCAAGGATGGCTGGGATCTTGACAAGTTTAAGAACATCCCAATGTTGGCACATGCTTGGACCGTATCTCCAGAATCAGACTGGTTTGTATTTATGGATGCCGATACCTTTTTTTTCATTGATAATCTCGTCTCTTTGTTGAATGAAAAGGACCCTAACGAACATCTATATATGGGCCGGAAGGCTCTTCGAGGTTTTGCCCATGGCGGTAGCGGAGTGATTTTGTCCCGCAAAACAATGCAGGAGACAGTAGGACTAAATCCAAAAGAAATACCAGAGGCTTATGAGGAGCGCACATTTAAAGAGTGTTGCGGCGATCTCATGGTATCAGTGATGGTGGCTGATAAGACAAAGATCAGTATGACGCCAGATCCAGGATTCAGAGAGAATCCTCATTTCGTGGAAGTGTTCGACGAAAAGGCATGGTGTAACCGTTCTATATCATATCATCATTTGGTTCCTCATGATATCGAAGTGTTGTGGGAATATGAGCGTGTCAAACGATTACAGGGTAAACCCATTCTGTATGCTGATATGTACCGCGACTTTATACTTCCATATATTGATCATCGCATTGAAGACTGGGATAATATGGCTGAACGTACCGTGTTTTCATTGAAAAAGGACAGCGAAAAGAATATTAAACCCAGCACTGATGGCGGCTCAGAGATACGTCCTTACGAATCGGTGGATGCATGTGAAAAACACTGCGAAAGCGTTTCCGACTGCTTGATGTACAGATACCACCAGGAAAAAAATGAATGCGCCATTGCACCGCACATCAGGCTCGGTAAGTCTGCACACGATTTCCAAAAGTCGGCTGTAAAGAACAAGAACCAGGGAATGGTTTCAGGTTGGATGATTGAACGGATTCAAGATATGCGCAACCGAACAGGGTGCGACGTGGCATATCGAAAGGAAGATAACGAAAATGATAGAACCGAAGGCTGGCTTCGTCGCCAAGACCCGACTATTGTGACCGGCAAGCAAATTATTGATAAGTCTTGACACCCCTGTATATTATTTTTACCTAATAAACTCGCCACTTTCGTACATTCCCCTTGCAATGAAAAAAGAGTTTTTTGTGAGTGGATTCTAAATTGGAAACATTATCTATTGACGGTATGATTATTAGAGGAAAGACAATATAAATAGGTTTTCTTGGTGAATAAATACAGGTGTTAGATTCTTCCATACTATTCCTCTTCCTGCTCATTGATATTCGCTTTCTGTAATAGTCTCATCTGCTATTTTACAGGGAGGAGATCAAGTTCCTAGTACCCCTTCGAAGCATTCTAGATTCAAAACTCAGAGGACATTGTCTCGAATCTATTCTTATCTATTTATAACCTGATTACGGTATTATAATAAATTTAATGAAGAATTAAGTTGCGTGAAAAGTAATAGAATAAAGAGCGCTGTTATAAAGATGGCGACGTCGAATCGCACCAATCGCCCCCTTCTTTTTATTCTTACATTCTCTCCTGCTCCTATTTAGAGTAAATTCAACCCAACCCCTACTTATACCTAGTTACCGACTGAAAGGCGCCGGGATTAATGAATACGATTTCATATTCTTCTTATATCTTAATTACAGAAATATCACTTCCATATCCAATCCACGTTGTTAAAATATGACCTCGTAGGATACTCGTGATCGGGATCTAACCCTAGTTCATAGATATCTTCCTGAGTTCGAATCAAAAGCGTTAGAAGTATTTAATAACCTCCTTTCTCTTCTGACCACGATGGTGTCTATCTAACCTTCAAATCAAGTTTAAACATTTACCCCTGAACATGCCTCTATATTTGGCATAACCGGCACGTTTTGATTTCGGTCGAGTGCTATAAACCTATTCTATTAAAAACTCTGAAGTTTTTCTTGGTAGTACCATTAAATCTCATAACACAAATAGATTCACGCTCCGGTTCTTGTCAAAGATGGTGGCACAAGAATGCCTCTTCATGGGGTAAATGAATTCTCATCTTTCCTTATAATTAATGACGGGTGTTCGCCCTGTTCTGACTCTGTCCCTGGTTATGCCTCCGGCTGCTGGGCTCGGCCCAGACCCAATGCTCGCTTCGCTCGCTATGCGCTGCAATCAAGTCCGTTAAACGAGCGAAGCGAGCAACGGGTCTGGGCCGAGCCCAGCAGCCGGAGGCAGAACCAGACAGAGAGCGCACCAGGAAAGGAGGAAAATGGATTCAAAAAGTTAAACGAAAAGGAAGAAAACACAAGGCATTGCAATCACATAACAAAAGGAAAAAGAGGAGAAACACAAAGGGATAGCGGCACATTCACGAGCTCTCTATAACACAATACATTTCTTACTCTTCTTAATGACCGGGGGTTCTAGGGCCGCGACAATAGCTTCATCAAATACGTTTTTGAGTCCTTTTTGAGTCAATGCAGAGCACTCGACATATTTGACGGCGCCGACCTCACGGGCCAAGCGCTCGCCGCTTTCAGGAGCCACCTGTCTCAATTTCTGACGGGCCAGTTTTTGGATCACCACTGGGTCATCGCGCAAATCAATCTGGGTCCCGACAATTAGGCAGGGTACACCAGGACAGTGGTGGTGTACCTCGGGCAGCCACTTCTCTCTTACGTTTTCGAACGATGCGGGCGACGTCACGCTGAAACATACTAGGAACACGTCTGTCTGCGGATACGACAAGGGTCTTAACCGGTCGTAGTCTTCTTGTCCAGCAGTATCAAACAGGCCCAGAGTGTAGGGTTCATCGCCAATCATGACTGTCACTGCGTAGTTGTCAAACACAGTGGGCACATATTCGGACGGGAACTTATTGGTGGTGTATGAAATCAGCAGACACGTCTTGCCGACTGCACCATCGCCAACAACAACACACTTTATAGTTTGCATTGTACTAAACAACACTTGTTAGTGATCTATCGTGACCAGGCAGCTCCACTTCACGATGAGCCTGGATCGTAGTGGACAGGATCTGGAACAGGGGACGAACGAGATGAGCAAGCGAAGGAAAAAGTAGATTGGAAACGAATCGAGAGTACACGGTTGTGACCACTTCGCAATGAATAAATAATAAGCTGGCACAGCCAACCGAACAAATGACTCATGACATCCATGTTCTTGTTCTATTGATCCATCCGTTATCCATCCTTGACCCATAACCAGCTCTTTGTACTTCTCCTATTCACCGTCGCCTTTCCACACTACCGCGCACGTCGCCCGTCCAACAATTCTCCGACCACCGGGTCCCTCTACGCTCCAAGCAACGAGCGAAGCGAGCTACGGGTCTGGGCGGAGCCCAGCCGCCGGAGGCAGACTCCTCCTCTCCCCTGTCCCAACCATTAGAACGGCGGTCGTGCCCCCTTCACACTCTTCACCAGTCTCGTGTATGGCCACTCCTGCCGAACGGTTATGAACTCACCTCTAAATAAATATCCGCCTCGCTTAAAACAAAAAAGCAAGATTGGTGGTCAATCGGGTTGTTTTGTCAAAGATTGTGGTGTCGGTTGTGTATAGGAAAACGCAAAATCAACTTTTTGGCATCGAAGATAGTCTTCTGAAATCACCCGCCGTGCGCGCGCGTTAAGCTCTGGCTACTGTGTACGTATAATGCATGTATGTTTATGTGAGTAACGTGCGTTTATAACTTAGGAGAGAATTGCCGCACACACTGGTGGTGCCGCCGGGCGGTAAGCTAATTTCGCCGTGCGACAAAATCACTATAACGGGGATCCAGCCTGAAAAAATGCCGTAAGGGGTTCATTAACGCGCCAGGCTACAACGCCAGAAAGGGGCTTTAATTTTGTTACAGTTTATTATTACGCAAACGACAAAATAAAATTACCTTCTGTCCCATGAACAGCATACGCGGGATAATATTAGATTAAAACGGGCGGACGACCAGTGCTTGTGGGGTCTGCCTCCGGCGGCTGGGCTCCGCCCAGACCTGGTTGCTCCGCTTCGCGGAGACTGCCAACATCTCTCTCCTCTTCATGCGTAGATGCCTGTTGTTTACCTCTTTACCCCTGACTGCTGCCGAGTGCTAACTCATCACTCCGCTAATATTCTTAAATCGAGATTGATTGCCTACCGTGCCTTAATATGGCCTCCCTTCCATCTCAATGCCAGAGGCACGCATAGATGTATATTTACGTGAACCAATTTGCCGTTTGGATTACCCTTCTTCATACGCTTGCACGCTTAAGTGATGCACCTTTCATTTAACTCTAACAAACCAATTCCACTTTGGTTTTCTCTTTAATTGTTTTAATGCAATAATAATATAGCTTAAATTACCAATTCCATGGCATCATCTGCCGCCCTGGCTATCGCTACTGATTTTATTGACCCAATTGATTCCAGTAATTGTCTCACGAAAGTTTCACGATAATTAGTTCACGTGCACGTGCAATTTCACGCTGATCACTATCAGGCTTAGACTCCAATCGCTCAGTTCTTTCTTTCCCTACTCTTATGGACCCTCCTCTGTCTTTACTTCACTTTACTTTAAAGACCTTCTCATGTTGACCCATTCTTCCCCCTGTGCCCAAAGTAGAAATATTAGTTAGTTAACTGATTATGCATGATTTAATTCTTAATAACCGTTGCAACCGCTAACCTGTTAATGACAGTCATGCGCGGATCGTTTGTAGATAAGCCTGAATCAGATACCGATATGCATTTAAGTGAGAAGAACTTTGGTCGTCGCGTGCAAATGCTCCTACTGTTATAACTGAGACCTGATTTTTCCCCTGACATAGAAGCTAATTATAGCAGTCGCAATTGGATAACTGCTGCTATGTGAAACCGAGCGAAGCGAGCTACGGGTCCGGGCAGAGCCCGGCCGCCGGAGGCTGTTGACTAATTGTACTGTACAAAACGAATGAATTAGAAAAATAATGGATTCTTTTTATATGGGAGTCAAGCACCCTTGGGGACAGACACCATGCGATTTGTTACCTTTGAGATAATCATCCAGATATTGGGCAGTACACCAGCCATCATCGAATAGTTTGAATACAACTACTTTGTCACCTCGATGTAACGTTAGCTCGTCATATAATTTTGGTTTAAAGGACGTGCTAACTCTACAGATTTGCTCGACAACTGCGATGACCCCTTCTTCTTGGGAGGACTGCTGCTCTTCTGGCAAGACTGCAGGCGCAGGGCTTGACGGTGACGACTTCAGAGTACTCATGGGGTCTGCCACAACTGGCATTGGTGGTGGTGGAGGTAATTGTGACGAATCAGTACCAGACACTTCGACGGCCTTCTTTTTGTCAGACATGTCTGGAGATTGTGATGTCCTGGCTGTGACAATTGAAGTCGTGCTGTCTGGTGACGGATAGGCATCTGCTTCTTTTGCAGACGATTTCAAACTACTTGTAGAATGAGGTGAACGAATGTTTTTACCTACTTTCAAAGGAAGCGATGGTTTCCATTCGGGTAATAGTAGACTAGAGTGATCAGACTGTTGTGCAAGCGATCTCCGTATCGGCGACCGAGCAGGTGGTACAAGTGGTGGTGACAGAGACTTTGATGTTGTTGGAGATGGAGTAGTTACATTACCAGGCCTATCTGGCAATGGTTTATCCAGCACCAATCTACTAGCCGTTATTACTGCTGCCTGCTTGATAACACTTGATCCACCTGACATTACACTGGTAGGCGTATTACAACTGCGATGCGTCAGCGACGACCTTCTTCTTCGAATTGGCTGGAAATCTTCTTTGAACAGTGGCGACTGTAATTTGGGAGTTCTCCTAGAATCGTTTGATATTTTGGATAGCGCCTTGCTTTTACTGCTATTCGGTTTACTGGCAACACTTCCAACCGAAAAGGCCGATGTGCCAATGCTATTAATACTGGCTCTACCAGCTGCCGACTGATTGCTGCCACTAAATCTTTGGAATTTCTTATAGCTTCTTGTACTATGCGTGAAGGAGTAAAGAGAGTTGTTTTCACTATTATTATCGAATAAAAGATCCGACGGTAAAAGTGATGATGTTTGTTTGATATGAAATGAAATCCGTGGCGGAGGTGAGCAAGTATCAGCCGATGAATTTGTTTTCATAGGAGTGGATGTTGAGTTGGGAATAAGCTTACCAGTGGGAGTGGAGATAGAAGCAGTATCTTGATTATCTGCAAATATACCCCCTCTTCTTTCTTCAGGCATGTCTTCATGATATTCTTGTTCTCGTTCCTTATGTGTGTCAAGTGATTTGGACCTGCCGAAAAATATATTCGATATAAAGGAACCAAGTCTTGATCTCCGTTGAGCACGAGGATCTGGCCCTGGTAATTCATCTTCAAGATTGCGTTTGCGTTTATGCTCACGGTCCCCTTCTCCTTCTCGTTCTATTTTCGCCGCATCTGAAGTCTGTCTAGGACTTGTATGACCTACACTAGGGGAAGGTTCTTCAATGACAGTATCCATGACATTGCCAACATGACCCTCTGAAACAGCCGCCAGACGATTTTCATATAACTTTCTTCTATAATCAGCTACTGGCAGAAAATGATAGTTAAACATGCTACCACCGAGATATCGTGCGCTATCATGTTCGGAGTCCAAAGTGTTATTGCCAGTAGAACCACCGCCCTTTATAGATGCCAGAGAATTCTTGTTATTATAAGCATCAGCAAATATTCTTGATCTTCGGCGGTTCCCTCCTCTTTGCCATATGACACAACTTAGAATCGCCGCCACTAGAACTAATACTGCCACAACAGGTACGACAATCGCAACAATCCATCCAGCTTTGAATTTATCCATGGTACTGGTTCTTTCAAAAATATGAGTACGGGCAAATATGTCTTCTGATAATGTGAAGGCGAACGTGTAAAAATTGCCAGTTAATTAAGCGTTAACGTTTCAAGATCTTTTCTGTTTCGTTATATAATAAAACGTATGGATCGTTGTGGCCAAAACCTCACATATGATATCCTTCCCCCTACGTTAAGTTACAACAACAGCCCGAGACTGGTTACACGAGCAAATTTTCTAGGGGGTAAAACATATCATTTAAAAACTTGACTTGTTTCATGCATGTTTGTATCAATCAATTAGTTGTGAGACATATGTTTCAATTGATGAAGAAGGTACCTGTCTAAAAACATTATAAAGTTTATCTCTCACAAAGGCGCCAAATGCTTTCAAAACTTTTATATTTTTAGAGTTATACACATGGGGAGAAACGAGGAGAAATGCAATTGAGGGGTTCTGCCTCCGGCGGCCGGGCTCTGCCCGGACCCGTTGTGCTCGCTTCGCGAGCGCTCTCTGTTACAGGCGCGAGTTATGATCGTGATCACAGGAGCCTGACCGTGTTGGCAGCATTGATAGCAACGGAATCGGAATAGACATGGGACTCTTGTGTATACAAAAGGGATTAGCAAGGGGTGGTCAAAACTCTAAATGAAACAGATAATTGACTCCTTGATAATCTGACACTTTGATATTCTCGCCCGTATAAATAAGGTGGTGCGCTGCCTGTACAGACAGGCTCTCTCACCTGCTGGGCCATATTCGTCCCTCTCGAGTCATCGCTTGTAATGCAGAGGTAGCGTTTGAAAACGCTTTTGATATCGCTGAATCATCGGCACTTCCGCCAGATCCATTACCACCAGCCCTGTTGGCTTCGTCCACAGCAGCGACTATCTTATTTATGCTTGTTTCAATTACCATACCCCCTTGAATGATTTCTCCTAGCACCGTCTGGAGAACCTGCCATCCAAACACCAAGTCTAATTCGCATACATTTTCGAAGCACCGGTCAAGGCTTTCTACGAAAACTTGGATAAGGTCTAAAATGCCCAACTCACTCTCCTGTTCATCGACGATAAACACAAAATAAAGAGTGGCATAGTGTCGGTAAATGACCCGGATAACATCGTCCTCCATTCCCTCCAATAGCAAAGGTGGCGGTGTCACAAAGCTGCATTCATTGGCAGTCCTATGCAACAGTATTGTATAAACCTGCTTCAGAAGAACTGACTGGGTCTGGATATCTACCGGAGTATAGAACTTGATCAAACGCGGCAGCCCGGCATTGTTAACTGGCGAGGGTGGTTAGTGGGGATGAGGAGAGAAGGCAGCTATGCTAGGCTCTTGTGTAGAAACTTTGCGAGTTTGGCTGAGGGCCATGGCATGCGACTGTGAAGTAAAAAGAGATGCGACTAGCACCATCAATCCATGCCCTTCAAAAGCAGAGCAATGGGTCAGGGCACAGTACAGCTGATAGAGCCCCAAGTGAGCGCACTTACCAATTATTACTGAGTGAATCATGGCGTTTCTTTCACACGTATGAAGTTGTCTATGTTGTGTGGATTGAGTATAGATCATATGTTATGTGCTGATGTTAGGTTTCGTCACGTGAAGGGCTACTGGTGAAAGACCACTTACTATGATTGAGAGGAGACGAAACCATTAAATAATGTCTGCTTGCTGATGACATGTGGTGTACTTTGTGCTGTCAACACTATCAATGCTATAGAGTGGGTTAGTTGATGGGTACTAGTGATTGAGAGTGTCAGTCTGTCTAGTGACAACTCTTATCTTATCGCAGTGCATATACTTAGAATCCAATCTGTTATTCCTCTTTATAGTACTAACAAAAATCTCCTTAGGGGGGTCATTTTGACCTTCTAAAGGAGTTTTTAAACTTTTAAAGCCATTTTCAGAATTATAATATACATGTTACTGATTAAGAACGATATGATATTTGCGATGTATCTAGCAAAAAGATGGCTTAAAATAGACTTTTAGTTTATATCACGTGATATTAGCCTCTTTATAGAGATCTCTTATAATTCAGACATCTAACCGTCGTCGAAGTCTTTGCTCGCTACATATCAATTGAACTCTATGATATGTGTTTATGCTAGATGAACAACACACTGAGCAGCAGGTTGTACTTATGCTAAAGCGACAGACTCGAGTATACCAACGTAATCCGCTAATATGAATTTTATCCTAATAACGGTTTGGCTGGCTTTGCTTAAGCTTGGACCAGGCTTAGGCTTAGATTTAGGCTTGGACTTAGGCTTGGGCTTTTGGGTCTTGGCTTGGTTCTGCGGTTTGGTTTGGTAGGCTGACTGGACGAAGATGGACCGAGTCAAAAGAAGACCGAGTTATAATTAGAATCCCTGCGAAAGCGGCTGTGTCAGCGCCAGATAAGAGCGTTAGTGGCTTGTTCAGATGGGACTGCCGAGGCTGTGATGAGATCCCGAGCGGCTGTAGTAAAAGCAGTTTGTCGATCAACTTTGATAGGGCGATAGGAGCTTTTCAAGCGCAGGTACGATAGATAGTACGGGGCAGGGGTTTCTTTTCCCAGGTCTTTCGGGATGAGACGGGAGCTGGGCTCGCGGAGGGCTTGGACCGTAGCTCGCGCAGCGAGCACAACGGGTCCGGGCAGAGCCCGGCCGCCGGAGGCATCCCAGACAGGCCGGAGGCCCTCGGCTGTACCCGCCGCGGCCCAGTGCGCGCGCCTACGCGGAGACAGAGACACGATAATGTCCAGTCCAGTCATTATCGGGGTCGGTCCGAAGTACGGAGAATCAAGCTAAACGGCTCGGCCCATCTCTGGTTGCTGGGCAGAGAAAGTGAAATGTGGGGAGAGTGCGAGGATGATTTACACGGGTCGAGGCGATTAATATAAATAGGGGAAGGTTTGCTGTGTGATTACTAGGGACGAGAGGGTTCAATTTTTTTTTGTTGTTCATATTTTATTTTTTATTAGTATTGTTCGTTATAATGGTCGCACCTATCAATTCACTCGTCAAAGGAGTCCAATATACTCCGATCCCTGGTGATGCCAAGGATAAAATCTTCACTACTGAGGCGATTGCGTTTCTTGCTACTCTGCACAGAACTTTCAATGCTCGTAGAAAGGAATTGCTTCAGGCTCGTGTTGTCCGTCAGAAAGCAATTGATGGTGGTGAACTGCCCGACTTTTTGCCTCAAACTGCCCATATCCGAAATGATCCTATCTGGCAAGGCGCACCCCCTGCTCCAGGGCTTGAAGATCGAAGAGTTGAAATCACTGGCCCCACGGATCGTAAGATGGTAATCAATGCTCTTAACTCGAATGTTTATACCTACATGTCAGATTTCGAAGACTCATCTGCTCCTACTTGGCACAACATGGTGGACGGACAGCTCAACTTGTATGATGCTGTTCGTAGAGATATTGCATTCACATCGGGAGGAAAGAATTATAAGCTCAATACTGATCGGTCCAAGTACCAGAAGAAAACGATTCCTACTTTAATTGTTCGTCCTCGTGGTTGGCACTTGGATGAAGTTCATTTCTTGGTAGACGGTGAACCTATTTCCGGCTCATTGTTTGATTTCGGACTGTATTTCTTCCACAATGCAAAGGAATCCATCAATCAAGGCTTTGGGCCTTATTTCTATTTACCCAAGATGGAATCGCATTTGGAAGCTCGTCTTTGGAACGATGTTTTCAAGCTCTCTCAAGACTGGGTCGGTATTCCCAGAGGTACCATTCGCGCCACTGTGCTTATCGAAACTATTTTAGCCGTTTTTGAAATGGACGAGATCATCTATGAACTTCGTGAGCACTCGTCAGGTCTCAACTGTGGTAGGTGGGATTATATCTTCTCTTATATCAAGAAATTAAGAGGCCATGCAGACTTTATCCTTCCTGAGCGTAATGATGTCACAATGAAGGTTCCATTCATGAGTTCATATGTTAAGCTCCTTATTAAAACTTGTCATCGCAGAGGTGTTCATGCCATGGGCGGCATGGCAGCACAGATCCCTATCAAAAACGACGAAGCCGCTAACAAAACTGCCATGAAGGGCGTTTACGAAGACAAGATTCGCGAAGCCACTGCTGGCCACGACGGAACGTGGGTTGCGCACCCTCAGTTGGCTGAAATCGCCCTCGAAGTGTTCAACAAGTACATGCCCACTCCAAACCAGATCTTCAAGAGACGCGAGGAAGTGCATGTTACTGCTCGTGATCTTCTCAACCCATTTATCCCTGGAGGCAAAGTCACCGATGCCGGTATTCGTAAGAATTTGTTCATCGCTCTTGGCTACACTGAAGCATGGCTTCGAGGAGTGGGCTGTGTCCCAATCAACTTCCTCATGGAAGATGCTGCCACTGCCGAGGTGTCGCGCGCCCAGCTCAACCAGTGGGTCAAACATGGCGTCACCACAGCCGAAGGCACCAAAGTCACTGCCGACTACATCACCAAATTGCTTGCCGAAGAGGTTGCCAAGATCAAGAAGTCTGCTCCTTCCAGCAACCAGTACGACAAGGCAGCCGAGTACCTCAAACCCGAAATCACAAACCAGACCTACAGCGATTTCCTCACCACTCTGCTCTATCCTTCTATCCAGACAAACAAAGGCACCTACGAAAAGTTGTAAACAACCCCACTCTGAATCCAACTGGCTTGGCTCTCTTTAATTATTAGGTAAAAATGCACGGTTTATTCTCCAAGTCTGCCTAGGCCTGCCTCCGGCGGCTGGGCTCTGCCCAGACCCGTTGTGCTCGCTTCGCGAGCTATAAGGAGCACATCGCACGCAAGGCATCCCCATGTGCGCTCGCGAAGCGAGCAGAACGGGTCTGGGCAGAGCCCAGCCGCCGGAGGCAGGAAACGAAACTAATAATATGATGGTATATTTATCTAACCGCGTCTAGTAGTATATCCAATTTGAAGGGGCCATTGCATCTTGGCTCCGTACTCTTTGGCAAGATCATAGACAAAGCTGGGGTTATGCGAAAAGGGTCGGCCAACGGTGATGGCATCGATGTCGTGCGAAAGGACGTCGTCAATTGTCTTGCGAACGTGAATCTTCCCGACAGAAGATACGTGCAAGTCAGGGATGGCCTCTTTGATCTTGTATGCAAATGGAGCTTGGAAACCGGGTCCGTATTCGATCTGGCCGTCGGCAGTGTTGCCTCCGGTGGAAACGTCGACAAAGTCGATGCCAAGAGGATGAATGATTTTCAACAATCTGATGGAGTCTTCAATGGTCCATCCTTCGTTCTTATATTCAAGTCGATCGGTTGCAGAGATACGAATGAACAGCAACACGCTTTCAGGAATAGCAGACTTGACCTCCTTGACAATCTCCACCAAGAATTTGATACGTCCTTCAAAAGAACCGCCATACTCGTCAGTTCGGTGATTAGTAGCAGGTGAAAGGAACTCGTTGATCAAATATCCATGGGCTGCATGAAGTTCGATTACGTCTACTCCTGCATCAACTGCTCTGATGGCAGTCGCCTTAAATTTCTGTACCAATTCCTTGATTTCAGGAATTGTCAATTCGCGAGGATCAGCGCTAATAGCAGTGAACTTGCCAGGAGAAGGAGCGACTGTATCATATCCGCCCTCGGGTTCAGTCAGGCCCTTGACATTGGTCCAAGGTGCTCCTGTAGACGCCAATCTGCCAGCATGGGCAATCTGTACACCAAGCTTATGGTTCTGGCTATGCACAAAGTCAGCTACTTTCTTAAAAGGTGCAATATGCTCATCTTTCCAAAGTCCAGCGTCATAGGGGGTAATACGACCTTCAGGAGAGACGGCAGTAGCTTCGATCATGGCGAGGCCAGCACCGCGTAATGCATACGATCCAATAATTGCCAAAGTCCAATCGGAAATGAATCCATCCTCATAAGAATACTGGCACATGGGAGAGACAAATATTCTATTAGGGAAGGTGACACCTCGAACCGTCAAAGGCTTAAAAACAGTAGGCGTCTCGGTTCCCTCTTGCATACTAAGAAGAGTTCCTGAGGGAACTGCTTGGAGTGGTGTCCAAAATGGAGCCGCTTGGTAGATTGGTTAGTATAGGAAATTTCAGGGGGAATGGCATGCACGGGGGTAGGGGCATTTCCATATAATGATATCAACTTACCTCCTGATCCTTTAACATTGGCTTTATCAGTCATTATTCTGTGATTGAACTGTTGAATTATTATTACTGGTTGTTGGTTGTTGTTTTGACTTTATTCTTTAGAGATATATGGCTTCTTTTATATATCTATCGCTGCCATTGCTAGCGCCTTTGTCAATGCCATTGTCACTGCCGGTGCCATTGTCTGGTTAGAAGAAGTGCTGTACACAAAGTCGGTCCACGGGCCTAGAAAAGCTTAAGCTACAGGCAGAAGAAAAGCAAAGCCAGCTGGATTGTGTTTTGGATAGAACGGCAATAAATTCATTACGCATTTGGTGATAGTCACCGCCAAAACAATGTAGATCAGCATAACCGTTTAACCGGTCCGTTAGTAGCCAGAGAAATAGTGGGCCGGCCCGTAGAAGTAAAGGAGAGATATTCGCCTGGGCTTGAGGTCTGTGAACTTGGGCGGATAATTCGCAAGATATTACGGAGAAATAGCGGAAATAATAAATCACGAAGCATACAAACAATAACGACACAATGATGCAGGGTCCCTGTCTCGCCCGCCGCGGAGATCTGTCAGCTTTAAGGAATTCAACACCCGTTAATATTGATAATTATCAGAGCCGGTTAATTGTTGTTGCACGAACATGCTTTTGGAAGTCTTTAAGGAGTTTGAATGTTCGGTCTTACTTACTGTTGTATTTCTTGTCGTTTCCCTGCATGCATCATGCGTGCATTATCTTATCTTTACTGCTCGTAACGGTCGTCCTTTTGCTAGTTTGACCAGACCTTTATACGAATATTGCCTTTTCTGAACGGCTGAGAACCAAAGTTTGCCAGTAACAACCCAGATATTATTCATCGTGGAGAGCTACTTCGGTCATATATACACAGATAGCCATGCCCAGTCTAGGGAGATGGATCCAATTCTTAGCGGCCTCAGGGTCTATCATAGGAGCGGGTTTCTTGGTCATCAATTACACCACTCCGACGGACGAAGAATTTATCAGTGTAAGTTGCATGCACGGGAAGAGGGCTCTGCCTCCGGCGGCTGGGCTCTGGCCAGACCCGTAGCTCGACCTTCGCTCGAGTAATCTGGGTTCCTGGTCGCGAGCAACCAGGTCGAAGTGCGCTCGCGTACGGGTTTGGGCGGAGCCTAGCCGCTGGAGGCAGATAGCACCAGCGCAGTAAGTCTAACAGGTATATTTTTAGAGGCTATCGCCAGACTTAAGAAAACAGTATGAGGAAGAAAAGAAGATGCGCGAAGAGTTTGGCAAGATCATGCAAGAAAAGGCCGAAGAGCATCGAGACAGCCCGGCGTTTCTTCGTGGTACCGTTGAAATGAATAAATTAGATCGAATGGTGGGCATTCAGGCCCGGGCCACTGTCGAGAGCCGAGAGAGAGACAAACAGCAAGGACTTGAAAAGGAAAGACTACGGAAGTTAGCTGAACAGGAGAAGTAATCGCCTCCTGCCCTGTATGTTAATATAATTTGTACATAGCGGCACGCGTCATCATACACAAGGAAAGGCGACGCTCCAAGCCCTCCGCGAAGCGGAGCAACGGGTCTGGGCTGAGCCCAGCCGCCGGAGGCGGAGCAAGAGAGAAGTAGGGGACATAGTAGAAGGGAAGAAAAGAGAGTACAATACATATCTATATACAGCGAAAAGAAGAAAGCCATTACCACCACTTTAGCTCCTCATACATGAAAGGGAGAAGAACCACACATGCAGTCCAGAGCACTGTGAAAATTTGAATAAATGCTTTGGGAAATCCCAAAATGCCATGGTCTAAGATGTTCTGGTAAATACCATAGAGAGCTACCGAGAAGAAGTGGTAGAACAAGATCCAAGGTCGTGAGATGAGTCCTCCCAGCAAACCCACTGGCTCACTGACACACTTACCACCAAGCTCGAAGTATCGGAAACAACCTCTCTGTAACACCTGTAGTTCCTCGCCTTCCGCAGCAAACAAGCTGTATAACGACATGGCCAGAACATTGATAATCACTGAGCCAGACTGTTGTTTACGTTGTCCGAAAAACTTCTTCAACTGCCCAGTAACCGCTCGGTCATCTGATAGATCAGGTACATATTCAGGAGCCAGTAGTTTGCTCAATAATACCGCGTCTTTGAAGGCCACAGTCATGCCTCCACCAGTCAAGGGATGCCTCATGTTCATTGCATCACCAACCATAATAAGGCCGGGAGTTTTATTACACGTAGCGGGCAAGAACTGACTAGGCATGCTTCTCAATCTGCCAGTATTTAATGCTTTTATGAATGCGGGTTGGAGCTTGGTGGGCAAATTAGGTAATGCAGTCTTCTCTAAGTGCCGTTTCATATCACCATTGGCAATAGACGGCAGAGGACCTCGTACATCACATAGAATCCGTGTGTCATTAGAGCCAATTTGGTATACCAAAATGGGCTGGTGGTCACCAATAATCACATGGCCATGATTTGGAGCTGGCAAGTCCGCATCCTCTAGTACAAGACCCACAAAATTGGACTTAACAACCGGTGTATTCGCCGTATAATACTTACGGAACTTGCTTGAGATTCCGTCACAAATGACTGTAATTTTAGCAAAAAACTGTTTTTCTTCGTTAGCATATTTGTTCACTAAAAGGGTGTCGCAACAAACTTACATGCTGCAAACGGCCGGTCTTGTCTACGGTCTTCACTCCAATCACATGGTCGGTATGTGGGTTGGTGATGATCTCCGTTACGTTGGACTCGAGAAACGTCACTCCTGGAGTCTCACTAGCCGCTTTACGTAAATTCATGACAAACTTGCCATGATGGAATCCTCTCCCTTCTGCCTGTCTCGTTTTACCATCTACTTCGATAGGAGGGTATGGAATGTTGACAGACTCTCCGTGATAATAGATCTGATAGCCCTTGGTAGCTACAGCATCGATCCCATCCAAGGTATGCTCTATCCCAAGCTCTCGTAGTGCTGCGACTCCTCCAGGTTGGAGCAACTCGCCTACAATACGGTCAGGCTCACGCAAATCGCGTTCTACTACGAGCACGGTTCGACCAGTTTTAGCGAAACCAACCGCCAAAGCAGGTCCAACAATACCAGCCCCAACAATAATATAATCGTAATCTCTATCGGACATTTTTTTCTGTCAGGGGTTATGAGTTTAAACGAGTGTCTGAAATTTTTTTTAGCCTCTGACCTATGCCTTTCTGCTAACCAGTAAATAAAGAAAAATAGAAATACTAATATTCCAAAATGGAATCTATTTCACTTTTGTATTCTGAAGATGCCCCCTGCCGCTCGATAGTTGAGCCACGAACTGAAATTTCGTGAAGTGGTGTGTTGTTTGCAGAACGAAGATCCGCAGATCGTGTATTCCGTGGAGCCACTTTGTACCCTTACCTCCGAGAACTGGCATGTTCTACAATTAAATAAATCATTGATTCACAGCTATGTCAAGTAAAGCCAAGGGGAGCTAAGTCTTCCAACTAGAAGATAAGGTTACACTCTCAGTCCGTAATAGTCAGAAGCTGCTCGTATCATCGCAGCATGAGACGGCTATTATTCACATCATGTCATGCCAAATGCAGGGGAAGGGAGAGAATGAAGCAATAGGGGTGAGGTGATAAAATGGGCTTCATTTGACTTTGACTTTGGCTGGGCAGGACTGGGCTGAGCAATCCGCAGAATTATGTGTAGATAATGAATGGTATGTGACGAAGATAATGTTTGTGTGGTATGATTATTTAACATTTGGTAGTGTCGTAGTTTTGCATGTGAAAATCGTTCCAGTGATGACCGCCCTTAACGGATTCAACTCCATTGTGGTGGATAGGCTGACCCACGCTCCAGTCAAATAATAATTGTTTTAGTTTGACAGTGGTTAGAAGTTAATAGTAGCTTGATAATAAGGGAGTGAGGGTGTTCCTGTACTCCAAATGCATAAGATAACAAACCTTATCGGCCATATTATTACACTATTAGCCAGATTTAAAATGGTGACTATATGGGCACTGTTAATATCATAGTTTATTTTTTAATAATAGTCATAAAATCGATCGTCTCCAAGTTTTCAAACCAAATATATAGTTTACGCTATTCTATCATGCCACATCAGTATATCAATAGAATCAAACCAAGAGTGCGGGTCTTCAGATAAGCTTAACTACTGCTGTATAGAGCGCGTTACCCCTGAAAACACCCGAGGGTTAGGTTCGTAGATCGTATGCGCCAGACCCTGCATATCCAACATAGATTCAGCCACGCTACCATGCGAGCCTGACTGATACTTTCCTGTCGACTAGACAGTATGATAACATCTTAACTGATGTTGCGGTGTCATTTTCTCCAGCATACACCAATTATAGTAAAATACCAACCTGCTGGTGACTCCAATTCATTCTTTCTGATTAATAGGATTGATTCTAGCTTCTCTAATATCCAGAATCACTTTGAAAACAATTATCCTTCTTTTTTCATTGGAAGATCGTGTAAGCTTCTGAGAGTATAATTCGTTTGTTTCTGATACAACGAAAGTAAACTTAACCACATACTGTGCGGCATTGCGGCGCAACTGAATGAGAGACATCTAACGTCAATCACTCACTCCACTTGATGAGAGTTACAGACTTGCATGAGAGGTAATTAGATGTCTGACAGACAACTAATATTGCTCACCGTTCCGTCACGCTCTCTCTCTACAAACCATTCTTCCTCCTCACTCCTTCACCATCATAAATTGTCAAAATCATGAACCATCTCGAGCATATGGAACACATGGGTCATATGGACCACTCTCCCGGAATGCATGATCCTGATATGGACATGCCAATGTGTAACATGAATGTAAGTTTTGAGAGAGCAGTTGGCTTCTGCCCAGGCCCGTAGCTTTGCACGTTCTAGTTCTAGCGATGACTTGTACAAAATCCCAGCAATCTCCGTGAAGCGGGGTATAGATCTGGGCGGAGCCCAGCCGCCAGAGCCATGCTCCTGTTCTAACCAAGCTTCAGATGCTGTTCACCTGGGATACAACCAACCTCTGCGTCGTGTTTAGATGGTGGCATATTCGTACCACTACCGGTCTGTTTCTCAGCATGCTGGCTATTGCAGCACTGGGCGCCGGATACGAGTATATTCGCAAATTCTCGAGGAAAATTGATATTCTGGTGGATGCCGCTTTACCTGGCAGTGAAAGTAAGTAAATATCCTAGACGCCCAGTTGCGTTTTTCTATTGAGATCCAATTGGTAGAGATCATGATAGGAAGTATGAGGGCGGGCTGATTCTGACGAGTGATATCTATCGTAGGTGAACCATTGCAAGCTGAAAACAACCCCAACCGTGGTTATACGGTTATTAACGACAATTGGATAGGCGGCTCAAAAACTGAACGATTGAGACTGATTAGGTCATTGACTTACGCTTTGCAAGTAGCCTATTCATTCTTCCTTATGTTAATTTTCATGACATATAATGTGAGTAATGGGTAATGAGAAATCAGTGGTGTAGTTAGTAACGAGCGAGTATTAACAGTTGTCTAGGGATGGGCTATGCTAGCAGTTACTGCTGGAGCTTTTGTAGGGTTTTATCTATGGGGAGATAAGCAACAAGCCACTCGTGGAATGGCTTGTCACTAGATTAGACATTGAGTTATTTATTACATTAGTATACACCCCCTGTCCGTCTCCGACGGCTAGTCTCTGCCCAGGCCCGTTGTGCTCGCTTCGCGAGCTGTTTGCGTCCAAGTTCTCGAGTGAAGTTCTCGAGTTACCAGTCGGAGTGAAGCTCACGACCCGCCAGAGGCAAATGGAAAACAAATGCGTTCGTATACCAAAAAATCCAGATCTCCCGGGGGCGAGTCGAACGCCCGATCTCAAGATTAACTATTTTAACCATTACAGTCTTGCGCTTTAAACCAGCTAAGCTACCAGGAGAAGTTGAAAAATCTCCCGGGGGCGAGTCGAACGCCCGATCTCAAGATAACTTTTTGACATTACAGTCTTGCGCTTTAAACCAGCTAAGCTACCGGGAGGATTTTTGAATTCCGAGGGAATCTCTAGTTCAAGATGTATATCTACACGGTTAGGTTTAGTTCCCTTAAAAGGCAATATACCCTACCGATTCCGTCATAGAGTGGCCCTTTACTGCGTTCGTCAGTTGAACATGAATCTCTTTTCTGTTTAACACGCTGTATAAAACAGAGTATCTCTACAATTAGGAGTGATTTAGGCTCCAGTACCAGCATCTGTTTCAGACAAAAACTCTTATTTGCTCACTTATACTATCTGTATATCTGTGGTTGCTGTGGTCAAGGGACTGAACCTGGCCCAACGGATGTTAGTATTCATATAACATTGTCCATTGGATAAAATTCTTTAACCATGTGTAGAGGTTGAGATCTGGCAAATTGGCCCAAGAATGATATTTTTTGCGAGGGATTGGAATGGCCTGAAATGTTGAGAACAACGAACCCTGCATCGAGCCCCGGCATGTCCGATTTTCTGAAGAAAATCATAGCTGCAAATGATCTGGGTTTGAGTCCCAGGGTCGCCATTCCCTGCGTTTCGAGCAGTTTTCTACAGGAGGGGCCGCTATAGGTTTTCCCCATAATATCGAGAGAGAACTGGTTTTCCTATAGCACTCAATTTCCATTGAGGGGAATCCGGCCGCTGCATAAACGTGAATAATTGCTGGTCAAGAACCAGCATAGAACCCAAAAACATAATGGTTGAAACCGTTGACAAGCCCTTATCTGGTGGCACATGCTGAATCCGTCT
>JAJMAW010000090.1:0-58175 GCA_030565085.1 Sugiyamaella pinicola
TACCATGCCGCTCGCGTAGCGAGCACAACGGGTCCGGGCAGAGCCCGGCCGCCGGAGGCAGACCAGGCGATACAAATACTTTACATTGTTTGGTATTACATACATGGTTCAAGTACTGCTAGCAAATCTAGCTTTGCGTTTCGCGAGAACGTCTTCTGGAATATTGTATTTGGATGAAGGAGACGACGACGTCTTCGTGACCGAGCTAGCCGAGATGTTTTTGACTGATCGCAGAATGCTGTCGGACCCTTTATAGTCGGAAACGCCGAGTTTGCGAATACGGTCCATCTGTTTCTGGAGTTCGGCCGCCTCTTCGGGCTGGCCGTATTTCGTCAGACGGGTTACTCGCTTTTGCAGCTCGGCAATCACAACTTCAACATCAGACTCGCCGGCTTCTCCAGTATTGTTAGTACTGGTAACTGTACTAGGAGCATCAGCGGCAGGAGTAGTGACAGTAACAGTAGCTGGTAGAGTAGCAGGCTGGCTGATAGGCGCAGATACCTCAGCAGTAGTGCTGGGAACAGTCTCAGAAACTGCTTCAGTAGCAGTGACTTCCACAGTAGTTGCAGGAGCTTCCTGCGCAGCAGCGGTGCCATTCTGAGCATCGGACTCTTCCAAGCGAGCAATCAGCTCCGGCTTGGTTCCAGAAACACCCAAATCGCGCTCTTTCAACAACTCCTTGAGCTCGATCACTTTAAGACTGGCATAGTTCGGCATGGCGTAATTATTTTTTTAGAGCTGGACTGATTTTTCTTGCTAGCAACAGACCTTTTATTTATTGATTTTCATCTCGATTCACTCGCGAACTTCATTCATACAGTCCTCGAAGCTATGAGCCGCGAGCACGAGGCTTACGAGCCGCTCCACGGCCGGCTTAGCTGTACAAAGTCAGTCAATCTAAAAATACAACTAACTGTACAATCCCAGCCGAAGTTATCAACTAAACTAAAATCAACATTCGAAGAAACGGCAGGCAGACGCCATTTCGCAATATATATGCTGTGATCTCTCTAAAGATGGCTGCTATACCCCGATAATACTATCATAAACCGGGACCGTGGTGCTTAAAAGGCAGAATATTCTACTTTGTAAGCATATGCTTGGTCGATCGTTTCAGGGGTAAAGATAAGATACAACAAATTCGTCAACGTTTATACCACCAAGCCGGTTCCACCCTAAGCCTCCGGCGGCTGGGCTCTGCCCAGACCCGTAGCTCCGCTTCGCGGAGATTCTGGGAGCTCATAGCAACGAGCGCAGCGAGCTACGGGTCTGGGCAGAGCCCAGCCGCCGGAGGCAGGGTCCCAAGACTCAGCGATTCAAGCCGGAGAGGCAGCCAACCGCTCGAGCGCTACACTGCTCCCGACAAAGTATGCACGATAAACTCCCAATGCATAAATTGACAGCTCCAGCACTACTCGTCCTGGCGACGGATCCCAGGCGCGCGAGAAGGCAGTCAGACAGCCAGCCAGCCAGAAATTCATAGAGAGCGTTCCCCCACGCCCTCTGAATAAGACGGTAGGAATTGGCTGGCGCGCGCTCGTCCCAAGCCAAAGCAACGGGCTTGCCTGCCTGTCTGCCTGTCTGCCTGCCTGCTTTGCCTATCTGCCTGCTGACCTACCGACCTACTACTCACCTGCCAAAACCTGCCTGCCGTACTGTACCTTAAACCAGTTCCCGGTGCTAAAGCTAGAGCGCGAGAGTTTGAGCATACATTAATTCTTTCACCATCACAAGCTCTCTTATTCACATTTTTTACCACTTCTGCCACTAACACTATCTATACCTCGCACACTCACTTCAGTGTAACGGAAAATAACAGGACCTTGGTGTATAGTGCAGATTGATACTGATAGTGATACAGATTATCTTATCTTTATACATCCAATTGACCAGCATATTTCTTGACTCCGAGCTTGACAAAGGTTTATTATATTTGAATCCCGACCAGTTGTCGAAATCGGACGAATTGTGTCTAAATAAATGATTCTATCAGGTTGAATTGCACGACGATTAGAGTTACTAGACAGTGAGAGAGAGAAGAAGAGGGGAACAGAAAAGAACAGTGTTAAAACTTGTTTGTATATAAAGTGTGAGTGATACGATACAAGATAACTAAGACGTGACATTGGAAACTAAGAGAAAGAAGAAAGAAGATCTGTTTGTGTTACTATTACTATTATTTGAGATATTTGGCTTTTAGCTTTTGTTTGGTACTTGGTATTTGACATCTGAAATTGTAGCACTGGCAGTACACTCGCACTCCTCTGCATTCTATTGCATTCCATTCCATCTCCTTTCTATCCCTTCTACCGTTCAATATAGAATTGTCGACAACTCCACCGCTATTTTAGTTGTACAGGCTAGAGAAAGCCAAAGTCTACTGCCGATTGAGAAACTAGTTTACGACCAGTGGTTTACTTCATATCCGAACCACAACAACCTATCCTCTAGACTACTGATTCGCCCAATTGATTGCCAGGAGCCCCGGGTTCACGTTCACATTTCACCACACATCAGAATGACAACAATGGCCCCATTATCCGATAAATCCACGAGTATGATTCCAAGCCAGTCGGGCTCCGAAGCTGGATCGACGAGTGGTAGTGGCGGCGACTCGAATTCGAAGCCAGGTTCGTCTTCTTCCACAACAATTACTACAAATACCTCATCTTCGTCTCCCATATCCAGTTCGTCTCTTTTATCATCCAAACCAAGAGACGTCCCTCCTATAGTGTCCTCAACGCCTACCTCGTCTAGACCAGTAATTGTGTCATCGTCGATCGACCGTGATCGTAGAGAAAGTTACGATAGTAATAACGGAGATTCAGCAGTTATTGAATCAGATTACGATGGCAGTACAGGTGCTGCTGGTGCGTCCATCGCAGTGCCATCCTCTTCCGCGCCATCCATCAATGACAGTTATGGCTATAATTACGCCTATGATGGGTATCCTGCTGGCTATTATTTGAACGGATCCACCAGATCTCATTCCTTTCTCACTTCCCACAACAACCGGCCAATAATCGAACATACTGGCACTGCTGGTACTGATAATGGTACTGCGAATACTACGAATGCGTCTTATCCTGACGATCTACCACCCCTCGAAACCCTCAATCTTGGTAATGGCGATGATCACTCGTCATCAGCTTTTGGTTATAACCCAGCTTCAGTGCCTGTTTCTTCTAGCAGTAACGGTTTGGCGAACAGTCGAAGTACAGATGGCGGCGCTAATCACGAATCAACAACACCTGTCCCGACCACTACAACTATTCCAACGTCACAGCTACATCCTCAACCAGGCACCACTGAACAAGCATCCAAAATGATCACCAACTTGTCTCATCCACTGGTAACGACAGCCCATCATCATCATCCTATCAACCAAACTGCACACCATCCATTACCATCACTGCAGATCCCGTCACAAGCCCAGCAACACCCACACCACCAATCGTCTCCTTTTATTTATTCGGCAGATATTACGGCCTTTCGGCCGAACCATCATCATTATCACAATGATACTTATACCACCACTGTCACAAATGTGCCCCCTAACTATCAATGGAAACAATTGCTGTCAATTATATCCTCTGTAGCTCCCAATGTGCCGGTCATTTACATCAAGATTGCTGCTCCAGGAATAGCTTTTGTCACCATTAAAGGACAAGCAAATGCCATATCGTGCGCTCAAAGCCTTAATGGGCTGTTACTACCGACAGGTCATATATTGGTCGCTGCTGCTGCTGCCTCTGCCTTGGCTCCTGCGCCTGTTCCTACTCTACAACCAGCTCTACCGCCACATATTCCTCTTACCCGATCACTGGATGACAATAATCCTACTACTCCAACAGGTTTCGAACCCACCGGCTCCTCTTCAGCGAGTAGTCCACGAACAGCAGCGTTCCGATCCTTGAATATTTCGCAAACTGGATCTCCTCTTCCTCTACAATCATCTCCTTTGGTATTTTCACCGACGGCAATGCAGCAAACGCAACAACCTCAACCACAGCAGCAACAGTTTTATCCTCCGCCACCCTCGGGGTTCGCTCCACCTCCTCCGCCCCCAAACCCATCCGCTCTTCAGTATCATCCTAACCATGCGCAAGCTCCTCCGCCACCTGTTAATTCTGCTAACACAATGTATCCTATATTCTCGCCTCAAGGGCAGAATGCCTCCCTTTCGTCCAACCCATACCAACAGCAGCCGCAATCCTCCGTTGACATCTGGAATGGATCTGCTCCCCACTATTACGGACAGTCCTATCACCCACAACAACAATTCGGTCTTATGAACTCACATTTACCGCCCACATATCATCGACAAAGTACAGCTGTATCAGACCGCCAACGATTATTTATTGGTAATGTAGGTATCACCCATACGCCCTTCCCACAGTTTTGTGTGGAGGGAGCGGATCTCTTGCTCTGCCACCGGCGGTTATGTCAAGCGTACCAATTGTTCTAACTCAATTCAGATCCCTTTCACGACTCAATGGCAAGATTTAAAGGATTTTTTGCGTACAGAAACAAATATTTATAGAGTGGAAATTCCCGAATTCGAAGACGGGAGGTCGAAAGGGTTTGCCATTGCCAGTTTCTACACTGAAGAGGACGCCGCCAAAGCAATCCAACTTTTCGACAAGGCTAGCTTTAAAGGTCGTGAAATCAATGTCCGTTATGATAAATATCGCCGCTATAATAATAGCCCACATCCCCAACAATCTTTTTATCCTCATCAGCCAATAATTTATTCTTCCTCAACATTGACCAACAATGAAAATTATAATGATAACGACTCGAGCGATGCTACGAATAACGAATAATCAAATCTTTGCATACTATGACCATCTCAGATTTCATCTCAAGCTATTATTATCATGTCCCTCTTATAATTAATATATTAATGGCCCATTTAAAATACAAAAACAACAAAAATAAAATACATATATATAGATATAATTTGCAGAACTTATTCTACAACTACTGGTGTAAATCTGAACCCTTCGGCCAATTTGGCTTCAATTGTTTCACTCTTATGAGGCAGGATACCCAGCACATAACTGATATCATTCCATGCCTTTTGATTCTCGCTTCGAATTAATCTATCACATAATTTGTTGGATAGCTGTTTGACTTGCTTCTCCTTGTCAATAAATGAAGCAAGGAATCGAAGAATCTTGTGCAAAGAATCTTGTGATAATCCAGAATCTGCACTAAGCATAGAGAACATATCAATGAACCCGTTATAAATAGCGTTATCTTTCGTCGACAATTCAGTGAAAAACATTCTTGCAAGATCAGAAATCCGTTTATCGGGGTCCTCCAGGCATTTAGCCATTTCTCCAAGTTGTCCCTTGACCTTAACTTGTCCTGCTAGGATAAGAAATGTAAGAGTCATCAAACACGTTCTTTGTACTACTGAGAACCTGTCATGAAGTCTACGATATAAAAAGTCAGTATTCTCATCTAACATATAGTTAAAGCAGACGGCGATGTCTCCCAATGCAAGAACGCAGTTGCTTCGAATAGTGGAATTATCTGACTTGTCCATCAACGCCATGAGAATTGGTAAGTTTTGCTCGCAATAACTTGCCGAAACACACATGAACTTGGCTAAACATAAAGTTGCCGAGACATTTAGCTTTTCATTAAGATTTTTTGTTAATCCTTGTCTGCAGATATTTGAAACCATGACTCCAAACCTCGTGAGTAGTGACTTATCTCCATATAATAATTCTCTTTCGCGAATGTAGGCAATGGCTTCCGAGAAGTCATCCTCGGACGTCCCCCCACCAGCAGCGGCATTGAGATCATCCTCCTGCTCAGCAGCTGCAGACTTGTGTGCTTCATCTTTACTGCCAGAAACTGATTTCCGTTTACTGGCGTTTGCCTTTTCAGATGCAATCTTAGAACGCTTGAAAAGGATTTCGCATCTTTCAAGGTGAACCATCGATTTCAGTGCTACGTCGCCAACTATAAATAAAAGTTGACTTAATGAAGCTTCCTTTTGTTCAGGGCTTCCATTGCTTTCTTCCCCGCCACCGAATATGCTCTTCGTTTTAGTACGAATAATTTCGGAAAACACAATGTCGGGAGACTCACACAAGTCATTAATGGCCTTTATGGCCTGTTCTGCAACTCCAAACCATTCCCAGTCTTCACAGTGGTTGATAAGAACATTAGAAAGACCTGCAATAGCCTCATGAGTTACTGGCAATCTTACAGGACTGCCAATATTGGCCTTTTTCCACTCATCTTCAGACACACATTGCTGTAAAGCAATACATGTATATTTCGCAAGACCAAGGTCAGCTTGGCCTTGCTCACCGAGACCAATTTTAAGCAGCATATCCATTCCCGAGGTGGCCACTGAATGATCTGCTTTGGCGATCATGCCAAGGATAATAATTGATCCTCTCCGCTGAGATTTAGAAATCTCTCTTTGTTGGAAGTTATATACTTTCCATAGGGTTCGAATAACTCCTGGAGATATAAGCTGGTCCTTTTCCATAGCCATCATTAAGAGCTTTTCAAGGGAAGCCAACTCAGCAAGAGTAGCTCCGTAAGTCAGACTCATTAGATTTCTAGCTACCAATACATTGGCCTCCTTTTCCGGCATCTCAATTGGAGTATCAAAAAACAGAGTGTGGTAGCAGTTGACAAGATGGCTCTGGATTTGCTGGCCCTCGTCATTGTTTGCCTTTGCCCAGATAAGATGAAGCATTTTTCTAATTCCTGCACTCGCATGTTGGATTCCATATGCGTCGGCCAAGACAAACAGGTCCATTGAATCGATGATTTCACTCTTATGTTTTGATAATAAAAGGGTTTCAACTTTGTCAAGAGCTTCGTGAATTTGACTAATGAATTCAATTGCTTCGGCGTAATATTTAGCAGTTAATTGGAGTTTGTTGATTAATTCTGTGTTCTCGGGGGATGGAAGAGATGATGGTTTCTTAGGAGAGCGACTATGAGAGTAAGATGACGCGTCTTCATCTTCATCGTCAGATGGATTATCCAGTGCTTCGGGGTCTATTATTGACATATCTCCGCTTTCCGAAGGCATTATCCTATCCAACTCCTGGTTGACTCCGTGTAAGCGAGCTTTCCATTCCTTCATATTCAGCTGAGATCCGTGCAGTTGATTGAAGGGGTGAGTGGATATTAACCGATTGACTAATTTAATAGCTTGTCTTCTTACCAATGTCGCTCGATCTCTTAATGCCAACACTGCAATCTTTGTCATAGTAGGACGCCGTTTAACAAATTTAGTCTCTAACTCACAAACGGATGATAATATTTGTAGTGCTCTAGATCTGCAAAATGGATTGATATCCATAGTTCTTTCCTCCACAAGGTCTAGCAACACGTTGATATGAGTTTTATGCAGCTCAATGTTGTCACTACCATCCCCAGTTTCTTCTCCATTGTGGACGCCCCGTCGACAGATATCGATAATAATATTGCCAGAAACTTCAATAATGGCACATCTTAAAGTAAACGACTCGCTTTCTAAAAATTTGACAACAACCGTCATGTTTTTCATCACCAAAAGCGGTACCAATTTAGATAGTTTGATCAAGAACAGTGACACAATTTTTGGACCTTTCGTATCATTATTATTGAACGATTTATTACTCAATTCTCGAAGAATTTCGTCGCCAACCCCTGAATGATCATATTGCTCGTACAGAATTTGTAGTAGTTCAGCCAATGGTTCGGACAAATGCTCATAATAAATGAGAAGCTGCAATAGTGAGGTCAAAACGCCCACTTGTTGACGATGTGATTTAACAGACATTCCTATGCATTTAAACAAATGCATTCTAACAGATTCGTTTTTAACCAGCTGCTCGTTTTCCAAGAACAAATACACTGGACGCAGATAGAGTCCTGCAAATAAATCTCTTTCTGAGGTGGTTACAAACAACTCCTCTGAAAAGGCTTTCAAGCACTTACAGATTGTATCATATGCAATCAGAATATTAGATACCCCAGTCTGGAACTCCTTGTTATTCTTGTTCGATGCAATCTTTCCACTGGCAGTAGTAGTACCTGAGACTTTTAACTTTGTCAGACTTTGCTCCAGATTAACCAAATACCATTGTAACAAGAACATGTATCTCTCTAACAAAGCTCTTGTGATCTTCAATTGGAATCCAATGTCCTCGTTATCTTCTGTATCCTCAGTCTCCGCCCTGAGCCTTCCACTGCCACTCGCACTTGCACTTCCAGTATAGTTCTTGACTGCGCTTTGCAATCCGCTGACAATCAGATCTAACAACTGTTCTCGGTTTTTTTCTCCAATGTCGTTGTAATCGCTGGTCTGTTAGTCTCGCACTTGCCTCCGGCAGCTAGGCTCCGGCTAGGCCCATTGATCCGCTTCACGGATGGTGTGTGTCCCAGGCTACTCCATGGTCTTGGGGCTCACGCGAATCTCAAGCTACGGATGTGGGCAGATCATTCACATCACTCGCTTCAGTACTTACTTCAGAACAAATTTGAACAGATTGAAACATCTCTCGTCAGTTATCGCTTCTGGGGTAATGGCCAGTTTATCAGTAACTTCATTAATCGCTGTGGAATGATCCGCCGTCTCCACGTCGTCTACCAAATCACTGGGACTCTTTAGAAACGTTGAAAACGCCTCGGCCAAATTGAACGAGCCTTCCATCGTTTTTTGTAGGGGTATGGTCTGTTGTTTATCTGTTGATTTGACAAATAAGTTAAATTGGTTGTGAAAGCGCGAAGTGAGAGCATTTGTTTATTTTGTTTACGCGATGTTGCCGTAGCAACAGTCTATGAGCCGCGTTTTAGGTGGCCCGTGCGCCGCATATTTATAATTATGATAATAAGGCGAATAAATCAGCTCTATCTCAGGGCATTGACATTATATCAATAATCATATTCTAACATCTTTATCGATATTATTTTATAATCGCTTACTACCGGTATATTGACATGGTACATATTTTAAACGCTCAACGCTCATGTTAAACATATAACCATAACTATAGTAAAAGATGTAGTTTTCGCTACTGCGTCGTCGCCTCACTGTACTACAAGCAGCTCGTAAAAGGGTTCAGTATAATGTTCTATTTCTGCTCTACTGCCACTGTACTATGGTAAGATTATTATACAGTTTCAGCCAAGACCAGTTTTTGCAGATTCATACACTATAAATAAAAAGTCCTTTAATACCATACCATAAATTTTAACCGACTGGCGTGAGCTCTCCTTTCGGGTTGGGACTAATATTAACCTTCGTTTACTTTTCCGCATCAGGGGAAAAAACGCACTCTGAAAATAGTCCTAAAATAGACACATTATATACAAAACTACGGCACGTTCTTTGGCAAGACGAAAAAAATAAGTACCTTCCTGCTGCTTGAGAAACCACAGAATCGTCACAGAAGAAGAGTAGAAAACAAAATAAGAGAAGAACAAGAAAAAGATAGCAGACTAAATCAGAAATAACGGAACATTAGGGAGAACAAACCGAGGCGACGAAATAGGAAACGAATCAGAAAGCGAAAAGAGCACGAGCGAAAACGATCTGAAAACGAAGGTGCTGTTAGCTGAACCGCGACAGAGTCACATAAGACACACTTCAAAATAGCTCCAATAGTTCTGACAGCTGTATCAAGTGATTTGGTAGAGAAATTCATCCGTTCGTTACTTCAAAATGGCACAATACAAACGTATATGGTTTTGCTTCTTTCTCGCTCTATTTATAAGCGCTGAAGCCGCTCATTTCCAATTTGAAAATAATCACAATATCGTGAAAAGAGCAGGTGGTGATGACAATAAAGATGATATCCCAGTTGTATCTCAAGGCGGTCTATCTTCCCAAGAGGTTCCAGTTGTATCACAGTTTGTTTCTGGTGATACGACAAGCACAGGCAAAACAACTGCTAAAGAAACTGGTAAACAAACAGGTAAAACTACTGCCAAAGAAACAGGCAAAACAACTGATACAAAAACAAAGTCCGGCAAAACCACCGACACTGCTAAAACAACCAGCAAAAAGAAAACTACTAGTTCCACAACATCCACATCCATCTCTATTGACCCTCGTTTACCTCCCGGGGGCATCACTATGGTAAATCCAAATCCTAGCAGTATTACCACCACATATGTCAAAATTGGACAAACTGCGTCCTTTGAATGGACCTTTACCTCACTCTCCATTACTCCAAAAGCTTTAGACGTTTTGGCCTATTGCTCTACTAATTCACAGACGTATACTGTGACCCAGGGAATGCCTGCCAAGCAAACCAAGTTTGAATGGGACACTAAACAGTGGGCAGCAAACAACACAATCAATCTCATGACCTCTCAGTACACGCTATATGTATTTGACTCCAAGAGCAACACATCTGCTATTCCTCAAGCAGGCCTGTTAGAAACGTTCAAATTCCCATTTGCAATGTACTTGCCGCAATCATATACCCCTTGGGCAGAGGAAAAATCCTATGTCAATATGGGCCATCTTGTCGAACCAGTTGTAGCCAAATGGCTCGTTGCTCTCGTCGCCATTGCCACATACACTGCATTTTATATCATCATGTCTTAGGGACTTATCTATCTACTTGTTGCATTTAATATAATTTCATTCATATTTTTTCTATTTCTCTATGTATTACGCGTGGACTCCGCCCAGATCCGTAGTTTAGGCCTTTTTTTTGAGCAGTCCTTTGAACATATCAAATGAGTTACCATCTGGCTGAAGCTCGTACTTGCGTCCAGTTGGGTTGTCGTTACGGTCTACCTCTTCAACTACAAGAAGACCAAAATCAGACGTGATGCCCCGCACAATAGCTTTGGTATTCTCATATTGTTCCAGAGTCACTATTTTGTCTGTATGCAGCCAACGTTTGTAGTACAACTCCTCATAGGCCGAGAAGCCCTGGTGTTTGAACGAATAGAGCATTTCCTCAAGCTTGGTGACAAAATGAGCAAGAAGGACTTCTTGGTTGTAATTTGGTAGAGGTGGTTGACCGCGTCTACGTCGTTCTTGATTGAGAGCGTCGAGAATGAGGTTGAGAGAAATCGTCGGTGCAGGGTTGGTCACATTAGTACCAGCTCCGTAAACAAGGACATATTCACTGTCAAAGACATTACTATTCACAATGATACCACCAACTTTTAGATACTTTTCAACATTTTCCATATATGGTGGGGTTTTAGCGTATACATCATTAGGCCATTTCAAATGAATTGGCATCTCTTGGTATCCTGGTCCATAGCCTCGAATAGCCTCAACTATTGCTAGTGCTACAAGATATTGTACAAAAATAATCGACGGAGTATCGCTGCCCATTGCCATTCGAATCACTCCAGAAACAGCCAAAACCCCAGGAGGATTAACCCACACATTGTTGCCTCTACCACGGCCACTTACCTGGATTGTACCAACGGCAGTGAACCCATTTGGAAGATGGCGTAAAATGGAGTAGTTTTTGTCAAGCATGGTGGAAGTGGATGTTACTACCTCACCATACAGGAGGATGGATCCCAATTCACCTTTAAGATGATTTTTGCTTTGTAAAGCTTCGAGATTCTCGTAGTAAACTTGATGGTTGAAGTAGGGTGTATCCCGATGGTTTGGGCGTGAAGATTTGCTAAGTTCAACGTCTTTGATTACTTTATTCAAGTCGTCAGGCAGTTCTTTATTATTATAATTGAGAAGGCGCCTTTCGCCGCTACCACCGCCTTCACTCTCTTCCCCATCATCTTCGATTATACGAAATGTATCATTGTTACCGACTAAGAGATCATTATGTTCCCCAACAAATCCGACTTCATTTTTCAAATGAAGAACAAGCGACCGGGCGGCCGCAGGCCGAAGAGCTGTCAATTTTAATCTAGTCAGTTGAGGAATACTACTATTGCTACTACCAGCGTCCCAGTTCACCTTAAGGCCCATTTTACTCAGTGTGTACCTAAGGAATGTCATTCTTTTAGAATTGTCGGCATTCACTGCGTCAACGATTGTCTGATCTACTGCATCGGAATTGTCCGACTCTGCTTTCCCTGCACTAGAAAGAAACTCGAATTCAGGATGGATTCCTGTCAATACAACATTTCCTTTACCGAATTTGGTGTATACAACTGCTACTGCACCATCATCACTATTGCCATCTATATCCAATTTTTCATTATATTTAGCCAATACTTCAACTCCACTAGTACCTTCTTTTTCAAGTAGTTCGGCACCGACAAAGTATCCTCCACCATTAAAATAGCAATTGAAGTCATCGAGGAGGGGGACATTATTAGCAGATTGATCGCCCACTAGTACAAAATTACTCTTCTTAACGCCAACCAAAGTCGCTCTTGCACCTGAATGACTTCCATATTTAAATCCTTTAAAAGCAGATCCTCTGCAAATGCCAGGGAAGAAAGCCAACTCTCGACTACCACTAACTTCCATCTCGGGATCGCCGACTTCGAATTCACATCTTGAAGCTCCATAATAACCACCGGCACAGAATCCAAGATATCTCCCACCCTGCCTCACATACTTTCTGATGGTATCATTACCATGACCATTTAGTTCTCGACAATATGGCAGATCAGCTCCTCCAGGTATAACAATTAATGCAGTTGAACCAGTCCATGGTTCGGTTCTAATTATCTTAGCATTAACATTGACTACAGCATAGAAAGGAGATAAGATTTTTCGAAGTGATTCGGTACAATGTTTAACTGACTCTATAGTAGTACCTGGTCCAGAGTATACCAATACGTTCATGTTGAATAGTGCAGTAGTAAATCAGCTGGACCTAAAGTTGAGATAGAGAAAATGGATATATCTATTCACGTGACTAGAGTATTGCTGATCTTTCTTAATGACTGAATCTGACGATCGCTATTTCTAAAGCTACTAATAATGGCCTATAAAGTCATATTTCTTTAGTGGTGAACAGCCGGATAAAGAAATAGGACTTCTACCATTACGAGAAACGAAATGACATGTTCACATGATCGAGCGAGCTACGTGCTTGGGCAGAGCCCAGGTAGAGCACTACTACCGGAAACCCAAGTGAGCTGCTGGAAGTCGACAATCGACATTGACGTTACGACCTTTTTAAAATTGGGCAGAGGGTGTCGGTGCCTTATAAGAGGAGCAAAACAGGCTTATTCATCTACTGTTATAATATGCCAAATCTATTATATATTAGTCAAGCACAACCACAAAGCGCGCATATGCCGGTGATGAAGGACATTGTATAAAGGTTCAGACCGAACACAGGCTACTATAGCTATTGTTCAACATATAAAGATGAACCACTCAAATAGTCAATCTCTTTCAAGGTTATTTAGAGTCAGTTACAAGATAAATATTTTTAGGGTAAATTTCCTCTTATAGTAATCATATTGGAGATGGAACAACATTTTCAAAACAGATTGTTTCTCTAGACTGAGTGATGTAATGTCATCGGGTTTGAATGAGTGGCTGATTAATGGGAATGCCACTATTTCGTCGAAAATAGAAATAAGGGATATTCCTGGCCGGGGAAGGTCGGTCATTTGTACGGAGCCGATATTGCCGGGAAGTCGAATATTAGTAGTACGTAGAAAACAGCTTCTGAATAAACAGACTATTAAGGTGACATGTTCTAAATGGACAGCTAGCTGGAATAGTCTAAACTCTCATCAGCAATTAACCTTGGTTATTCTTTTGTATCGCAATGATCCACAGAGTTATTGGTATCCTTTTTTATCACAATTGCCTGCTCTGGACTCATTTGGAGCAGTTCCGTTAGCCATGACCGAGGAAGAGTTGGAACAGATGCCGAAATCAGTACGGAGACATGTCTCAAATCAGAAAAAGACCTTTGCGCATGATTTCGAGGCTGTGAAATCTGTCAGAGATAAAGACAAGCTGGAGCTGGAACTTCCATACAGGCAATTTCTTGAGTCTTGGCTCTGTGTGAACTCTCGCTGTTTGTATATGAAACTGCCTGGAACTGACGGCAGTGCTGCTGATAATATGACTATGGCACCATTCATTGACTTTTTAAATCACACTCCAGTCGGCCAGAATGAGAGTGTGAAGGTAGACATCACTGCAACAGGAATGATTGTCACTACAAGAAAGGAATACTCAACCGGAGAAGAGATTTTGTTAGGATACGGTCCACATGATAATTCTATGTTATTGTGTGAATATGGATTTACTATCCCAAACAATCCTTGGGACAGCTTAGACATCACTGATGAAGTATTAGATCTTCTAAGTGAATGGCATAAAAGCGTTCTTCAGGAATTGGGCTATTTAGGAGATTATACACTGACCATTGATGGGCCATCATTTCGGACTGAAATAGCCATGTCATGTCTTCAAGAGCATGCAACAGGTGAAGGCGTCCCGACCGGACTACGACTAATGTGTGATGGCGTGAGTGATGGATCTAGATATAAAGTAGGAATTGAACGCCGTTTGAGGGAATTACTACTGCCAATTAGAGGACGGATCTTACAGCTATCACAGAATGAAATCACGGGAGGATACATTGAGATCATTGATAGATATATAACGTTTAAAGAATAAAGTATAGGATGGGTGAATGACCCGGGCAAGGGTATCTGTCCCAAAGAGGTTATTTTAGGGGTACTGATTGATTTTCTTGAGAATGGTAGTAGGCCTGGCCTGTTACAGGCAAAAAAAATTTTATTTACAGTAAGCTTATAACTCAGTAGATAACGGAACATACTTCTGCTCAGACTCCCTTGCAATGGCGAGCTGAATCCGCACTAGTTGCGAAAGCATAGAGTTTCGATCAGTCCTTTTCTTGTGAATTTTCCCTAGTTGTATAATGTAGTCATTGATATATGGTAATTCGGTGTCATTACCACGCTCAACGTCTATCAACATGGAAGACTTGTTATTCGCAGTGGATCGACAAACTTCTTGAACAATATTAACCATGCGATGGGGGTTCAACTGGGTATTCAAAAGGCTAAGCTCGTCCTCGTGGAAAGTAGCCCGTGCGTGGGTCTTAAGAATAATACAGCATTCTTTGACAATATCATAAAGGACTCTTTCTGAATTATCCAAATCAAGAAGCTTCCCATTTGTACAACGGAAGATAACCGTTAATGGGTTGATACATGCATTTACAATGAGTTTTTCAAATTGAGCCACTCTGAATTCAGAATAAGGTAGCACACGAGCGTGTAAGAATGCTTTTGCGCCTAAGAGTGATTTAAATATTTCGGGAAAATGTTCGGGAACAGCAGCTTGCTGCTTGCGGTGGGGTTCCAGTGGATCAGTATAGTCGGCTTTAACTGATTCTTCAGAATCGGTAGGAGCAGCACTGGAATGGACATCCGGTTGTGGAGCCGAACTCGCGTTAGGAGTGACTACATGTTCAGAATATTCGGATCGAACAGCTTCTTCGGAATCGGTAGGGCCTCCTTTGCGAGCTTTTTCAAGATGAATATCAAGATCAGCATATTCAGCTCTCACAGCATCTTCAGAATCGGTGGGACCGCCTTTTCTTGCCTTGTGGAGATGAATATCAAGATCAGCGTATTCACTCCTAACGGCCGCCTCTGAATCGGTAGGACCTCCTTTTCTGGCATGATCCAGGACAACATCAAGATCTGAATAATCTGATTTAACTGACTCTTCTGATGCAGTTGGTTCGTCGTGGATCGAGGCTACTGAAGGAGTCAAGCCTTCGCCGCGGTTTTCTCGAACAACTTTGGTACCTGGATATTCTGAGTGGTGCTGTTGTTCTGCCTGGTACCCATATTCATATTCATGCTCATTCTGTTGCTGCTGCTGCTGCTGTGGATGATGGAAAGACAACGGGTCCACGTCTTCAGGTACTTGTGTCAATTTTATATCACCAATTCCAACATATTTGTAAGTCCAGGGAATGTCTGCAGGACGAACTCCATGAGATGTAATCCCTAGCAAGAATGAAGGGCGAGAAGAACGTTCTGGCCAAAACTTTTCGCATAATTTCTCATATGTTCCTATTCCATTCTGTAATAATAAAATATTTGTAGATGGAGTAATGGATGGTAACAATGCGCTTATAGCCGCTTCTGTCTGAGTAGCCTTTGTAGTGACAATTAGATTATCAATTAAACGGGGCTTTTCACCGTGGTGTTGTTTAGGATACCGAGCATGAGCAGGAATTGCCTTCTCAATCATCATTTGATGACCGACATTTCTCCAAAGTCGAAGAGTTGAATCATGATGGATATAGTCTTGAAGTTTTTCTTTAGATTTAAGAATCAAAGCAACATCGGCAACTTTGGGCACTGATGATTCTAACCCTGAAGCTATTAGAGCTCCAATGCTTCCTGCTCCAACTATGAACACTTTTGATAATGCTGAAGATGATGGATGCGACATGGTAGGTGGACGACATATAGTACAGTTGCAGAAACAATTGCCCTTTTATACTCTTACAGTTCTGTCTCTTTCTCTTCCTCGTTAATATACTTTCCTAACACTAAGAGCAAACAAGAAAATAGAGTTGAGTTGGATTGAAGTCCTCTTTAGTCCCTGAGATCATTATTATACAAAGATCATCGCAATGAATTAACTAAACAATACAGCTGTGGGTTGGGGTACCCACTATATGGTAGTAGCAAGGGTTCAGTTGTCATATGACGTAAGAATGAATTAGCCATGAGGTGATTTGATAGTATTTCAATTGACTGCTGGCTTACTGGTCTATTTGGTACGAGATTCTAGTACACTGACGTCAAACTATAGGGGCTGTTTTTCTACTGTGAGTAGTTGAGCCGTGAGCCGTGGGCCATCAGCAGCGAGCAGCGAGCAGTGAGCAACAGCAACAGCGAGCGCGTAGCAGCAGACTCTATTGACACTCGTCATTCAATAGTACTATAAATATAAATGTAATTCATACCACCAATACGGTACGAAGTTGACATGGTGGTACGAGGACGGTAGTTACCCTGCCATTTTATTCTATTACGACTGATTTCTATAATGCGGGGTGATAAGATCTGGCTGACCAGCCTCACCTCTCTATCTCCTTTCCAAACATTAACAGATAACAGATCATCTTTTCTATCCGAGGCAGGCGGCAAAACACTGGTTTTTGAAATTTTGGTAATTTATTGACTGATATTCAGATTTGGTACGTCTTTTCCCCCCTTGTTGGCTCCGGCGGCTGGGCTCCGCCCAGACCTGTTGTGCTCGTTTCGCGAGCTTCTGTTACTAACTCTGAACAAGTCTACTCTCTACCATTCGGCTGGTAATCTAAATACATTATATAGGCTATGCTCATTGTTGGCCTGACCGGAGGAATTGCTACTGGCAAATCAACCGTCTCGAAATACCTCCATCAACACCATAACCTGACTGTCGTTGATGCTGATCTGATTGCTCGCCAGGTTGTTGAACCGGGAACAAAAACTTATAAACAGATTGTATCACATTTCAGCCCGTTAGTCCCAGAAGGGGAATCATTGATAGATGAAGCTAACGGAGGAGCTCTGAATCGACCAGTGCTTGGTAGAGCTGTATTTGGAAATGAAAAAGAACGCAAGGTGCTGAATTCTATTGTCCATCCAGCGGTTCGGCTGGAATTGGCTCGCCAGGTCATCTGGGCGTGGATCAAGGGCTATCAGATGGTCATTCTCGACGTCCCGCTCCTGTTTGAAAGCAAACTAGATGCTTACTGTGGAGTCTCTGTGGTGGTCTCTTGTAGTGATGAGCAACAGCGAGAACGATTACTCAAACGAGATCCGCATCTCTCTGAAGACGAAGCGGACAAACGCATTGCCAGCCAAATGCCCATCTCACAAAAGCGACTTTTAGCAGACTATGTCATCAACAACGAAGCATCCATAGACTCACTCTATTCGAAACTCGACGGCCTTGTGTCTGTCATGAAACCCAACGTCATCGTCTCCCTAGCAGAATGGCTTCTGCCTCCCGTAGGGTTCATTGTTGCCCTCTATATTTATATCAAGCGCAAGTATCGCCTGAAGCCCAAACTGGCGTAGAAATAGATCCAATACCAGCTTGTCCCGCCCTTGGCTTTGCCTCCGGCGGCTGGGCGCTGCCCAGACCCGTTGTGCTCGCTTCGCGAGCTGCTTGGACCAGTGGCTGGTGGCTGGTGGCTGGTGGCTGGTAGCTGCTGGTGCAGTGACAGGATGCGGTCCAAACAGCTCGCGAAGCGAGCACAACGGGTCTGGGCAGCGCCCAGCCGCCGGAGGCGAGCCCCTGGTATCTAGCACATGCAGTTTTGAGACACCTCGGGATACAGAGCTCTCATGGCAAGCTGTATCTAGTCGTCTTCGTTCTAGTGGATCCACTTCACGGTCATAACACCTCAAACAAAGATTGAGCAACGGGTCTGGGCAGAGGCGCCGGAGGCCGGAGGCAGAGCAAGAGGCCCAGCATAGCATGTAGAGCCGTTGATTGTGACATTACAAAGAGAGCAAACGGTCTGGCCCGTTCATTTGATGGTCTAATTGTAAAGAAAAAGAAACAAATGAAAATAAATACAAAAAAATAATGGGTGATCGCAACCATATATATTCAAAAACTGTTAGTAGACGCCTTGGCATTCTGGCTATACGGCATATGACATATTGATAGACCCTGCTTATCTGATCTAGACCCTTGATAAGATATTTTTGTCTGTTACAATAGAGCCGCGCAAGCCTTCCGCTTGAACCCGACAAAATAGTATGCTTATAATACTCACCAGAACTCACCAGAAACCAGCACCGCAGGCCGCACGAGCCCTCCCGCCTTGCCGGCAATCGTTGCATCGAAGAACCACTCACTATCTTATGTATATCTACAAACTTGGATTGCCATAGACTTTGTATGATTTTGTATATAAAGCAAGCAAAAGCTGCGCCATAAGACTCCTTCTTTTCTAGGTCATTGTCAATATCGTATTCAACAAAACAACTGGATAAAAATGTCTACTGAAGGTGAACCCATTACTTGTAAAGCAGCAGTCGCTTGGGAGGCTGGTAAACCTCTGACCATCGAGGAGATCGAGGTTGCTCCTCCAAAGGCTCATGAAGTCCGTATCAAGATCTTGCACACTGGTGTCTGTCATACTGATGCCTTTACTTTGTCTGGCTCCGATCCTGAGGGTGCTTTCCCCATTGTACTTGGACATGAAGGTGCTGGTATTGTTGAGAGCATTGGTGAAGGGGTCACCAGTGTTAAAGTTGGGGATCATGTAATTGCCCTGTATACTCCAGAATGCAAGGAGTGTAAATTCTGTAAGTCTGGCAAGACTAATTTGTGTGGTAAAATCAGAGCCACTCAAGGCAAAGGTGTTATGCCCGATGGTACCAGTCGGTTCACTTGTAAAGGAAAGTCATTGCTTCATTTCATGGGATGCTCGACTTTCTCAGAGTATACTGTTGTTGCCGATATCTCTGTTGTTGCCATTGACCGCACTGTTCCACTTGATAGAGCTTGTTTGTTGGGTTGTGGTATTACCACGGGTTATGGTGCTGCCACCATTACTGCTAATGTTCAAAAAGGTGACACTGTAGCTGTCTTCGGTGCTGGTTGTGTCGGATTGTCAGTTGTTCAAGGTGCAGCTGGTCGCAAGGCCAGTAGAATCATTGTTGTTGATGTCGACGATAAGAAAAAGGAGTGGGCTACCAAATTTGGTGCTACTGAATTCGTCAACCCCAAGAGTATTGATAAGCCTATTCAAGAACATCTTATTGAAATCACTGACGGCGGTCTCGACTTTACGTTTGACTGTACTGGTAACACCGACGTCATGCGCAGTGCTCTTGAAGCTTGTCACAAAGGATGGGGTCAATCCATTATCATTGGAGTTGCTGCTGCTGGCAAGGAAATCTCCACTCGTCCATTCCAATTGGTTACTGGCCGTGTTTGGAGAGGCTCTGCCTTTGGTGGTGTCAAAGGCCGTACTCAGCTGCCTTCTCTTGTCCAAGACTATGTAGATGGAATTCTCAAAGTCGACGAGTTTATCACTCATCGCCATCCATTAGAGGGTATTAACACTGCCTTTAAGGATATGCATGCCGGAGATTGTATTCGTGCAGTCCTCTCTTATGACCAATAAATGTTATGGGAACAAAACAAAAAAATAAAATGAGAATCTGAATGGATGCAAATTTTGGTATTACAGGTAGCTCTATGATATAAATAAGAATAATAAAAGTTTTCTAGTGCCCTCTGGCGGTTGGGCTCTGCCCAGACCCATAGTTTGATTCGCTTTAATATCTCACGACTTCGTTCTCTATTGTAGTCGCAATCTTGGGCCGGGGACTACAGAGAACCGCCTTGGTGAGAACAGTTGACAATCTTATGCTCTCCAGTACTGGGCAAAGTTGTGAAGCCGGTCTATCACTACTGGCAAAAGCGCATTGACAGAATCATTGATAAGATTTTGAAAGTGAACCATTGCTTCCGCTTCGGTCATTTCAAGGCAGAATTTTTCTTTCACTTTTTGTACCGCTTTCTCTCGTTCTACCATGATATCGGGTATGGATGATTCCGTCATAAGCGCAAACAAAGAGAGAATAAGGTTAGAAGATTTGCGGAGAGCATTGTAGGCAGTAAAGCAGTGGCTGCGAAACTTGTCATAATTGTCTGACGAGGCGCCTCCCATTCCTTCAATGATTTGAAAAGGCAATTTCATCACTGGAGGAAACCGTTTTGGATCACGGCCTAGAATATAGCCAAAATCAGCATGGAAAAAATGCCCATCGGGACAGATTAGGAGATTGTCAAGGTGACGGTCACCCACTCCGAGAATGTATGTTATAACACAATAACCAGCACAAGAGCGCACAAACGTATCCATTGCTTCAGGTTTTATCTTGTGAGGACTTGAGTCGTCTGGATTATGGGCGTGCAAGTATGGAATTATTCCATGATATTCTGCTAAAACATGAGCAAGCGTTTCATTAGGCACAAATTGAAGGGCACCATCTTTTGTTCCAGTGGCTAGAATACGATAAGGCGTAAGTTTAAGGTCAATATTTTCATTGCGAAGCAGCTGATCCATGAGAGTGATGATTTGAATTACCAGTTGATCTTGTCTCAAGTCATCACCGGATTTCAGCATAATAGGATAGTTTGAACCATCATCGGTTTTTAATGTCACTTTAATCGGCGAAAGACTGCTTTTAAATACACTGGAGTCCTCTGGTACGCAGCCGACTACCTTAACGGTCGGATTGAGCGGTAACGCTATAGGAGGGAACGAGAGAAGTCCATTTTTGGAATCTGCGAGGAATGCACGTAGCCTATTGACTTTTTTAGGTCGTGCTTCTTTAGATGATTGAATATTTCTTGCTATTTCGAGGAGCTTTCTCATTAGCTTGATTTGAACTTTAAGCTTTTCAGTAGGAAGAGCTTCACCAGGGGTGGGCGGCTGGTTTTGAAGACTGGTAAGAAACTGATTGAGGACAGGTTGAAAGATTTTTTCTGCACTCTCAGTTTTTTCTTGTGCTTCAACAGCAACATACCAATAGAAATAGTTGCCAAGTACGGGGTTTCTTGCTGCTCTACCGATGAGAAACCCTGCCAAGTGTGCTTTTGATGAAGGTCCACCAGCGTTGCTGCTACCATGTTCTCTCGGGGGATGCTCAAATTTTAATGCTTCAACCAGTTGTAATAAATATAATTCTAATTCATTATCACTTGCTTTCCGTAGCCGGTCCACGGCATGTAATCGAACATTTGGATCTGTAAACACAGGTCCCAGAAGTTCCAGGGCATCATCAACACCAATTTCTGCCCACCGCGGTAACATTTCAACCGCTTGACGTGCTTCAACTGGGTCATCCCAACTAACTGAGTGAAGGAATTTAGTCAATGCTTGTTTGTGGCGAGTCAGGTAGTATCTGAATTTCCAGAGCAAATTCTTTTCATCTCCAGTCAACTCTTGAACCGGAGAGTTTATAATCACGTTCAAATCGTCTCGAATCTTTGCAGTCGGTTTCAGTTCCTTGTCGAATTGACTGGATTTATGGTTACGTACCAATCGTCGATACTTTGATTCGATTGGATTCTCTCTGTTTTGGTCTGGGTCATTGACTACAACCAACGGCCGCGGAGCTTCTTGATCTTCTTGTTTGCCATAATTATTAATATTGTGACCCTGGGCATTATTGATTCCACCATTTGTATTGCTATTCGTGGGCTGAAGTCTCGTATCCACACCATCTGGGGTTGGTGTATTACGGCCAGTTATCATCCGCCTCTGGTTCAACAACCCATGTACACCGATGTTACCCCCCTGTAATGGGTATTCCACGTCTGAAAACACAACTGGAAAATCAAACTGGGCAAAGTCAACATATAGAATATTCTCATGCTCGTTGTTGGGCTGTTGGTCCCTGTTGATCTGTTCCGTCTTCCTGAACGCCAGATTATCTAGCCAGTCGACCGATGGCAAATCACCGGCCTCATGCTTCTTGATCAATTTCTCCAGTCGATCCATCTCCTGCTCAGAGATAATTGTACTATCTGTCGTACTGTTACTATGGCCATCTGCTTTTTTATCCAGCCACACCTTTAACTTCTGTCTTCCTGTCTTCAGAGTACAGTCGGAATTCTGAAATAGATTCACCGTTGTTCCTCCATAACACACTAGATCTCTTCCACCAGCAAAATCCCAAATCGTTATTGCCAGCTGCGAAGACAGCGGCAACTGACTGAACTTAATTGGCAAGGTGACCCATTCATTCCATTTTCTGGCATTTCTGAATGATTTGTACGGAGTTGAAACTGGAATCGTTAACGGTTTGCTATCTGCGTATAACTGCACGGTAACCATCAGGTCAGACACAGCACTAATATTCGTTAGATTTTCCGTTCTCTGCCTCCAAGCATCGCTAGCAGCCCTACAACCCTCCACGAAGGGGTCTGAGAAGGATTCTCAGCCGCCGGAAGCACAGCTCTCTCTCTGTTACTCACTTCATATTCGATGCCAGCATTGCGCGTTCTGGATGCTCTAAAACCTCGGAATACGGTAGTTTATGCCGCTTCCCTTCTAACTGAACTCTATTATCGTTAGTGTCTATATGGCCGGCATGGGATAGCCTCCAGCGGTCGGGCTCCATGCCAGCACCGTTGTGCCCACTTCGGAGCAGTTTAGTCTCAGAACTCGAGCGCAGTTCAAGCCACGGGTCCCGGTACAGACCAGCAGCCGGAGGCGACCCCAGACTCGCTAAAGTACTCGTCACCATATTACTCACATCTTCACTCGAAACGGCAAATCTACATCTCGTGAAACGTAGAATGAGAATGCTTTTCCATCCATCTTGTGCTTTCTCTGCTATATGGCCTCTTTCTGAATCTGTCTAGCTCTAGGATAGTCTATAATAGGTAGTAGAGTCGTGATACCAGGTCCTATAGAGTTGATCTGGGTTAGGTCCATTTCACCCCTGCAGATAGTGTCTTGTAACGAACTGTTTACTGAATGAACTGCTGTTTACTGAGCCAGCGCTGTCTGACTGCTATACAAACATGTATTAAGATCCAGGGTAAATTAATTACGCTGGAGTGACTGAAATCATATACCAACTCAGGCGTTATCTTCGTTACTAACCAACTCCTGGAGTGAGCCCAAGCGGCTTTAGAGGCGCATGGGGCTATGAAATTGTAGTGCATAAACAGATCATCTCTTCCTTTGAAAGTTATATAGGCAGGACTAGTCATATATAAGAACTGTCAGGTATCTTGACAGATCTAACAAATCAGATAGGTCTGGCAGCATCAGATAGATCAAAGAAAAGAATACGGATCAATCAAACAGATCAACAGGTCAGAAGATAAAGAAGAACAGCAGGGCAGATTGTAGTATTATTCGTGGGTTACTAACGAGGCCAATTACGCTACAATTAGTACTATAGTTGAAACACCTCTCAATTTCTACTCTGCTCTCTTCTCATCATTTCAGTCAAACCTAATGAACTTGTCAACTGCCCATTAGAGCGACTCACTTATAGACACCCACACCATGATAGATGTCTATGTTGTGGTTCATATGGCAACCACCTGTGATGAAAATGGTCTGTATGTCACCAAGGATTCATGTGAAATCATCGAGCTTGGTTGGTCTATCATTCAGGCTTCTAATCTTGAAGAAATCTCTCGAGACAGTATTCTGATCCGCCCTTTGAACACTCCTATCACTCCTATGTGTACTTCATTAACTACTCTCACATGGGAAGCTGTTCAAAATGCTCCTTCATTTAGAGATGGAATTATTGCATTTGATCAATATCTTCAGGAAATGCTTATTTCAAAAGGAACCGACTTTGCATTTGTAGCGCTTAACGGGTCAGACTTACGAGTGCAGTTACCGAGAGAAGCACATGATAAAGGAGTAACACTACCTCCATATTTACGGCATCCAAGATTATTTGATCTTCGATCTGAATATAGTCGCTGGCAGGCTCACCATCCTGAAAGTATGCCATATTCTCCTACATCTATCTCTAGCATCTGTGTGGCTTTAGACGTGGTGGATATCAAATCCGGTCATAGGTCAACAGTGCCAACTGCCAGTGAATCTCGCAGGGCCGCAGATGCTGCTCATTTAAATGCGGAAATCTTACGGGCTCTGATTCAAAAATCTCAACCACTTGACCAGCATCCCGATGTTCTTACGAGACCATTAGATGCAAGTGCTGATCTAGCAGCATTCATGAGCGAACAGTCAAAAGTTTTATACCTTGGCAATTTACCACATGACACCACACAAAGTGAACTGGAAAGTTGGTTTACTCAATATGGAGGAAGGCCAGTCACGTTTTGGACATTAAGAGCTGTTGATCAGAATAGGTCAATAGAAGCAGGGTTTGCTGTATTTGCTTCGCATGAAGATGCCATGGCCAGCCTATCAATGAATGGTCGAGCGCTCAACGACCGAGCTGTGGAGGTCTCGCCATCTAGTAATCGAGTATTGGAGAGAGCACAGGATATACTATCAGTCTTTCCTCCTAGTAAGAACAGACCTCGCCCTGGTGATTGGACTTGTCCATCTTGTGGATTCTCCAACTTCCAACGGCGCATCGCATGTTTCCGATGTAGCTATCCAACTACAAGTCAGAGTGGTGGCAATAATACCAACAGTATTACCACCACTGCTTCTCCCGGCGGTGCACACAACCGTACTAACAGTAGCCAATCTAATATGGGTGTCTATTCCTCTGCTTCGACTGCTCCTTCAAATGATTATGTACAGCATCTATCTATACCCACGCCACTTCCCTCTTCCTCGCCTATAGCGCCTACTACTTCACAAGGACTAGCATCCCAACACACAATTTATCAGCAACACCAACAACAATCTCAACAAATGCATGTTGTCAATCATGGAAATGTCAATAATAATCTCAATACTGGCAATCCCAGTCTTGCAAATTCCACGCGCAATTTCGGAGCATTGAGCAGTAATGGTAGTGGAGGTGCTACTGGACTAGTTCAGATCCGGTCTCTGCCAAATGGAAGTAATGCCATTAATGGAACACCCTCAGTTCCATTTCGAGCTGGAGATTGGAAATGTGGAGTAGATGCTTGCAATTATCACAACTTTGCCAAAAATATTTACTGCTTAAGATGTGGGGCGCCGCGAGCTGCTGCTGCGGTAGCTGGAGGGCCTATTCAACATCAACAACAACAACAACAACAACAACACCATCACCGCGCACCAAGTTACAATGCCTCATATCAGCAACAAGGACAATTGGTTTCTAATAATCCATATGGACAATTGCAACAGCAACACCATCAGCAAAGTCAATTGTCCTCGGCACCCGATCTTGTGTATCAACAGCTTCACCAGACATCTGGACAACATCTTACAGACGCTCAATCTGGTTGGTAATAATAATAAAGATTCACTATCATTTTGTCATGGAGCTTCGCCCCTGCCAGGTGGGTTCTACTGAGAGAGCCATTATATATATATATTTTTATTCACAATAAAAGAAGAAAGAAACAATTAATATATACAGGAGCATGTCATAAAAATAATATATATACAACGGTGTGTGACTTGACCCTTTCGCCATAGTCCATTCTGGTGTTACTTTTGTTACTTTTGCAGTCCCATTTCAACAAAGTATGTTCGAATCGTACACACATACTACCATTTCATTTTGGAGTATCTGCTACCACCTTGGAAACTACCTCTGCCGCTCGGCATTCGAAAGTTCTGACGGTCACTCCATAGTTTCCGAGAAGGTCCGTTCAATACAGGAGAATCAAGGCCAAGTAAGTCTCCAAACGATTGATGGTCTCGCAGATATGCGGGGCCATCAATTCTATAGGAACCTTTTAGCTGAGAAGTGCTAACGAGGACATTGTTATAGATTTCATTAGCTTCCTCGCTATCGACAAATGTATCTGGAACGATTTTAGCAAGTTTGGCCACAACGTCACCATTGGGTTGATAGGGATCAACCACCTCTTGCATTGTAATGTTGGCAGAGCTTTGCAGGCGACCAAGGTATTCTTTTTCATATTTGGAAAGAACCAAAAACGATTTTCCGCTGTTACCAATACGAGCAGTACGCCCAATCCTATGAATGTAGGGAGCAATATCGTTGGGAATACCAATCTGAAAAACATGTGACACCTGAGGAAAATCCATACCACGGGCGACTACATCGGTGGTGATAAGAATACTCTGGCGAGATTTACGATAAGAGTCGGAAATACGTTGTCTACTAGCCTGGCTCATTTGTCCATGAAGAGTATGAACGAAATTTTTGCCATGTTCACTGTCAGCAAAGTATTTTCTCAGAACTTTGGCGAAATTCTCAACAAGACGAATAGAGGGCATAAACAGAATAGCCTTGAATGGCTTAGCAGCGGCATCGTCACCAGCTTCAACAGCACTCTTGGCAGCCAAAAGCTCCTTTTCAATGATCTCAACACCAGCAGAATACATTTGAGCCCAGTTATTACCAATAATAGCATGCTGTTCTACTAACTCGGCAGCACTTGGTTCATTTTCGGGTACTGTGTCAATGATTTTAGCGCGCTGGCCAAACTCGGCACGAGCAAATGATTGCACAGTTTGATCGATTGTAGCGGAAAAGAGCAAAGTGGGTACTTCACCATTTCCAATCACCTCAGCCAATCTGTCACGAATGGCATCAAGTTCACTACGGAACCCAATATCCAACAATCTATCAGCTTCATCAAGGACTTTGAATCGCAGGCCCTTGAAATGCTTTAAAACATTGTCATCCTGAAGAATATCAAACAGCCTACCGGGAGTGGCCACAACAATATCTACTACTGGCCCATTATGGAATCCTAGTTTAAGCTGTCTGTCTTTGGATAAACCGCCTACAAAACACTGGGTCTTGACATTACGGAGTTCGCCATACGAGGAAATGGCAGTAATTTCATCAGCAATTTGCTGAGCTAGTTCACGAGTGGGAGAGACAATGACCGCTTTGACTCCATCTTCCCCAACTCGTTTGGCCTCAAGGACTTTTTGGAGTGTGGGGATAGCAAAGGCAGCAGTTTTACCAGTACCGGTCTTAGCACGGACAACGACACTCTCGTTTCTGAGAATAGGAATCAAAGTCTGAGCTTGAACAGGGGTCAAACTAGTATATTTTCGGTTGTAGTGGAGCGAGTTGACGAGAACTCTCGAGACTATTTTATTTTCCGAGAGTGAGAAAGTGGGGATACTTGAAAACCCGGCAGCACCAGAATCAGCATCAGTTCCAGCATCAGTTTCAGCACCAGTTTCAGTTCCATCTACCGACTCGGCTTTAGGCATCAGATCAGTCCATTCCAAGTCTCTTAGTCTTGACACATCTACTTCGTAATCATCTAAACCATGTAATCCGTCGCCTTCTCTTCCCTTATTTGCCAGTCTATTTCTTCCGATGACTTGTTCCTGATCTGTATCACTGTCTCTCGGTCTTTCCTTCCTGCCGCCCCAAGAATTACCTCCTCGAAAGCCCGAGGATCGGTAGTTACTAGAGCGGTTATTATCACCGCTAAAGCTTCTCTGTCTATAGTCATTTGAACCGGAATTATATGATGGCTTCCTGTATCCATCGTCTCCAAGCCGGATAGCAGTGTGAAAAGCAGCAGTCGCTACGACAGTCGTCCTATTAGTTGCTGCCAGCAACGGTAGCCTTTTGCTAGCACTGTTCACAAGAAGATTCAGCATGTTGAAAACTGAAATTTTTTAACTACTGGAGCAGAGTTTTTTTGTAAGTTCTACTTCTCATCAACAGGCGCGCTCTGTTTTATACAAATATATTTTTTCCCAGAGATCGGCATGAAAAAACTGTGCAGACGCAGCCACCGGAGGCAGACACTGCGCGGCGTGCACGGCGTTTGTCAGCCGCAGAAGCCGCTGTTGATGTGTGCGTCTGCGTCTGCCATGAAGACCGCTTATAAAATTTATAAAAGCTGCCATTGAAGGAATACCATTATTGTTTGTATCGTCCAAGAGTACACAACGACGTAATTACCATCCAGAATAAAAGGTAGGTTAGAATGAGAGAAGTGGAAAACAAAGTATAAAGAAGATACACGGAATTGAAAAGGAAAAGATGAAATAGCCATATATACGTGGAATAACAGGACTATAAGCGTAGTTTATGTATCTAGTTTTTGATTGTTTTGCTCTCATGAGGGTATAATATGGATTCCGCCGGGACGGGCTGGCGAATATGACGGTAAAGCAGCAGTATAATACGGTGGGTTTAATCGTGATCAGGGGTATCAATCAGTAATAACATGGCGGCGGTACCAAGATGAGATGAAGTGATGATGAGCAGTTGGTAGTGCTAGTTCTACTGCCATTGTCGTTGTCGTTATCGTCGTTTCGTTCTCATTCCCATTCTCATTCTCATTCGCGCTTATGTTATAGAGGGCCTTGGTCCAAAGCCAGCTTAACGGAATCACCCCTGTGGTATATACCCTACCACTGTCCGGTAAGATTGGCTTGGCTGTCTGGCATAGAAGTGGCGTGGTACTGCTACTATATCGGCGGTACCAATTTATACGGTAGCGGCTGTCTCAGCAGTTCCAACTGTTGCTGCTACGTAGCATCGATAGCCAAGGCAAGGCAAAGGTCAGCCAAAAGGTTAGCCAAAAGGTCACCCAAAAGGTCACCCAAAAGGTCACCCAAAGGTCAAGCAAGCCCAAGTCCAAGCCCAAGGCCCAAGCCTGAGCCCAAGCCTGAGCCCAAGCCTAGGTAGGCAGGGGAACACTTAAACGCGTACCTCACCGCCGCTGATGGTGGTTGGCCAACGTTGGGAGAACGCTCCTGAGACACTGCTGCTGCTTGGAGGGAACGATTACGCTGACACGACACCGTACAATGGAAGTAGCCGGCTGGTTGGCTGGCTATATACAGCGAGAGCTATAGATCTATCTCGACTACTCTGCCTCTACTACGCGCGCGCGACCTCCGTTTCTCTGCCTGCCTATGCCAGCACCCCCTGTCACTATCTCTCGCTAGCAGCCGAACCCCAACTACTCTCAGCCTTGTTAATGATGGATCAAGTCGAAATATAGAAAACCATACAAAACCTTGAATTTTGCACTCTACTACTACACATCTACCCCTAAAATACCCTTGACAAGGCCAATTCCACTCGTTTTTTTGTTGTCGTCTTTGTTTTGTTTTATATTTTTTCTCTTCTTATTTCATTCTCTCTCACTCTCTAATATGTTCGCATTTACTAACAGTTATTTTAGTTGTGGTAGTCAACTTACTATGGATGAAAATGTACCCAATTCAACCGCCTCATTGAATATCAACAATATGTTGTCTGTAAACAATTCGGGCCAGTCTCTCGACACTAATCACCCAGATTTCAGTAATCATTTATTTGATGAATTGTTTCAGAATAGTAGTAGTAATGGACAAGGTGAACAAGAACTGCAGGGGACTACAATTGATTTGACAAATGATGAGGATTTAGATGAAAATGATTTTGCAATTAATGACAATGGATATGAGAATGAGAATGAGAATGAGAATAGCAAGACAGGCTTACAGCAGTTGAATAATGCTAATTTAGATATTTCAGGTACAGAAGCGTCATTATATGATGATCATAATGATTCAGAAAGGAATATGAGCCAGTACGAGCCACAGCAACACCCTCTACAACAACAGCATCAACAGTACCATCAGCATCATGTTCACGTACCGGTACAGCAATTATTTCCTGGTAACAATACAAACAACCCATCGATCTCTTCACAGCAACAACAGCATCTCTTCCCAGTCCCGAAATCAGCCTCTTCAACTCCAACTCCTATATCTTTATCGCCCTCGCCGGTCCCTTCCACCCCTACTGCTGCCTCGATCATCACTCAGAATCATCATCAGGTTTACCTACCTTCTTCTGTGGCCCAAAATCGCCCTGCCCCTGTCGCTCAGCAGCAGAGCCTCTCGAACTCTTCTGCTGATGCTATCCCCCCTGTCCCTCAAGCTCAGGTTCAAGCTCAAGCTCATGCTCAAGCTAATCTCCCAACTACCAAGCCACTTTACCACCTTCAAGCCTCCCCTAACCCATCTCAATCACTACCTCCATCCAAAACTGCTGCCGGTCCTGCTTCTGCCCAAGCTTCTGCTGCCAGCCCTTACCCTTTAGACACGGGACTCTTCGCTCCTTCACAAGCAAATAAATTTTACGGAAATTCTCCGTTGTCACGGCAACAGGGTATGTATTTTTTGTCACTTGAAATGTCACGTGAGCATTGTCTCGATCAATTATGCGACCAGAACTAACTTTAATTATAGGAATAGCCACGAACCAAGGACAGAGTGCACCTAATACGGTGCCACCGAGCGCAGTTCAGACGGCACCACCACAAGTTGTCTCACAACAGAATCAACGACCGCCAGCTCCAGCTCCAGTTCCAACCTCGGCACCATTTGTTCTACCTCAGCAGCCTGTGGGTGCTGTTCCCCAGTTTATCCCTTGGATTCCTCCTAATGGCATTTCCAATGGAATTCCGCTTCCTCAAGGCTTCCCAGCTGGTCCGCTCCAGAGTGGTGTACCGGTCATGTTGTCTCAGCAGCAACAAGCCCAGTTACAGGCCCAGATTCAAGCACACTATTACCAAATATTTTTGCGGGCCCATCAAGAACAACAACAACTGGAATTACGGCAGCAGCAGCTGCTGCTTCAGCAACAACAGCAACAGCAACATGACTTAAACTCTCCGCAGGTTTCGCAGTCTCGCTTATCTTCTGAATCTAAATCTCAATCTCCTCATCCCAGCCAATCCCCACACCTTTACTCGCCTTATAATCAACCTCAAGCATCACCGATACTTGGATTTCAGCCTTTTATTCATCAAAGCCCTGGAAATGGTACGCTCTCCCCGCAGGAAGTAGAACGATTGAGACGTCAGCAACAGATTCTCCAGGATCAGGAAAAGAGATTATTGCTTAAAAAGCAACAGGATTTAGAGAAACAGGCGAAATCACGAAAACGGTCATCAACTGATTTTGATGAGCCTGATAATAAGAAAAATAAAATAACTCCGCCGCCAGGGAATCGTACTGGTCCTCAGAACGTAGCGCAGTTGTATCGGAGTCAACAACCGCAAGCTATACCATATCAACTCGAACCTAGCCAGGAACAAGATCAGCAAAAGCTGCGACAGTCCCCACAAGTGGACGATGCCACCCGTGAACTTCGAAAGAGAATAGAATTTCTTGACACTCAGTCTCCACCAATTCCTTTAAAATTACGTGTGCAGACTCTTTTCGTCAATTTCAGAGGTCACGATGAGTTTGTCGGTAATAAGTTTAGAGAATATATCCTCGATGAGTGTCAGAGGGAATGGAAGGACGATAGTGACGATGGGGATATGGAAGATTGTTTGTCCATTGCTCTACAACTCGGATCGGACGGATTTTGGAACACGTTTGATTATGCTAGCACTAAAAAGTTTTTTGTTAGGATCAGTAATTGGATGCGACATTTAGTTCGTACCAAGGTGAAGGGGAGCAATTTTAGCCCGTTAATTACTGGACTGCGAACTTTTGGTAAAATTCCTTTGACCGCTGAGCCAGTTGAAGAGCTGAAGTTGAAGAGACTGCTCGCAAAAGCAGTAGATAAAGGTGATGACGAGATTAAGATGTTATGTAGAAAGGTGCTTGCAGTTGGAGAAAAAAGAGTACCATCAAATGTCAAGCCAGTAATTACGACGGCACCACCTGCTCGGCCTGGTACTATCAGGAAACAACCTGCCGCTAAACCAACTACTGCGCCGCCTGCTCGTCCTGCTACTACGGTTAAGAAGCCTATCGGTAAACCATCAACAATATCTAACAGTACTTCTTCTCCTGCTGCTGCCAGTACGACAAGTGTTAGTTCAGCTACTGCTCCCTCTAGTGTCACAGTAAAAGCGACTAGCGCCGGTCCTGCTAACAAGCCATCGTCTTCAACAGTAACAACAGCACAAAACACCAGCACCATGAAATCTATGCCATCATCGTCAAATTCTTCATCGTCTGGATTTTTTGGTAGTATTGAAAGTGCAAAGGCGTCAAGACCGACTGCCTCTGTTAGTGGTGGGCCTACATCATTAAAAGCAGTGGCGGGCGCTGCTGCCGCAAAGGCCAAGCCCGTGCCGGTCAAGAAACCTAGTGTATCGGCAGCGCCAATGACTATGCTTTTTTCTGGTGCTTCATCAATCAAAAGCCAAATAGAAAAGAATAAAGAAAAAGCAGCCAGCGTCACCCAAACTAAAGAATCAGGAGATACTAAGAAGAAACTAAAGAAAACAGTTCATTGGAAAGCAGATGATGATTTGGTGGCAATAAAGTACATTAGTGATGATGAAGGTGAAGAAGATTCCTCTTTACATAGCAAAAAGCACGCTTCCGATAGAGGTGCGATGGATTTCCACGAAGCTATAAACATTCGAAATATTCCCGAAATCGATGAAGATCTTGATTGGTATGAGGCGCCAGAATATGATTGGCTGGACGACGTCAAAAAGCCGTTTCGTAAAGCTGGATCTATTAAAAGGGGTGGTTTGCGCGAGCCACATAGTAAGGAAAAGGCAATTCAAACTACTCGAGAAGCACATGCTCTTATTGCTGTGTACACGGCAGTTGAAGATATTCCTGACAATCCATCGCCTCCCGATGCTTCAGATGAGGCTAATGAACTGAAACATTCGAAGCTTGTGATTATCAACCTACCAGAAGAACTTCAATCAAACCCTATTGTCTTGAAGTTTAACGAGGAACTTCTGCTTCGCCAGAATCTGCATGATGTTAGTAGTAGCAACGGAGCCACCCCATCTAGGCTATCTCCTTTGTCCACACCTGGACTGCCACAGACACCAGCGGCATTAGCATCGTCCGCGTCGGCGCTTCCACCACCACCACCTCCTCCTCCTCCTACTCCGCCACCAGCTATTCCTGATCTAAGCGAAGTATTCAAATTTCTTGGCAATATTCCCACTCAGTCTAATAAAACTTTGCACAGAGATTCGGTTGACCGTATCAAAAGTACCACATCCGGCTTTCTACCGCCTCAGGCAGTCTCTTCTACACCTCGACACACAAAAGTTGAAAATATGACAGAGCTTCGTCGTCAAGATATTCGTGCCTCTGTTCGAATGTACGAAGGTGTGAACTTCTATCTAAAGCCTTGTCAATATTACGTTCATGGAGACACCAGAAGCTGTAAATTTGGCACAATGTGTAACAATGTGCATATAGGCAGAGATAAGGAATAGCCTCTATCGCTAATGACCGACTTATGACTTCATTTAATGTTTTTGGAATCCAACGACCTAATTATATATTCCTGTCTTTCCCGTGTAGCCACATATTATGGGGCTCTTTTTTGTAATATCATAATTAACTGTTCTTACCAGCGCCGCCAGGCTCATCGCATCCTCTGTGGAGCGGATTTATGTATCTGGGCGGGGCCCAATCGCCGAAGTCAGAACGAAACGAAAAAAGGGGTGGTTTTCACATGATATTTAAACATTTGTTCTTTGCAGGAGCGATTGCAGCTTCTGTAGAATATGCCGCGATATCGGCTACATGCTTTTCTAAGTAGATATTGACGCCCCTTAACGAGTGAGACCATAATTATTTACACCAGAATCGAAGACTGTGAATGCGACTCGAATTAAATTTAACAGCACTTTGGTTTGTTTACTACAGTAAGGCATTACTAGCAATTTACCACTCTCTTTCATCGAGTCCCACCAACTGCGCTTCGCTTTTCACGATATTCTCAGTCACACACTAATGTTTGATAAAGATAACCCGGCGGACCCCGACTTCGATCCTAGAAGGCCTTCTACCCGAGTATTGGGCACGCAGATAGTCATTGCTGTGGCCCTAGGGAGCATATCTTTTATGTCATTTTGTGTTTTACGATATCGTTGGCCGAAATTATACGCCGCTAGAACGTCTCGTAAAAAGGGCATACCTCCTTTACCGCAGACATTTTTTGGCTGGCTGATTGCATTGTATAATATAAGCGAGCAGGAGATCTTGGAATATGCTGGATTGGATGCATTTGTGTTTCTAGGCTTCTTCAAAGCTGCTATTCAATTACTGTCACTGTGTACATTTTGTGCCGTGACTATTATCAGTCCTATAAGATTGCATTATACTGGTAATTATGACCAAGGAGAAAACTATAATTCCTTTTCTCTGTCATCATTATCCAAAAGAGCCCTTGAGTCGATAACGCCACGGCAAGTCGCTTATCTCGATGTGACCGGTAAAAGGGCAAAAAAACCTGATAGCGGGGATGGCTCGTCTCCTGAAGATTATCAAACGTATCTCTGGACGTATGTCATTTTCACTTATTTATTTACTATGTTTGCAGCTGCAGTTATGCTACGACAAACGCTGAAAGTTCTTCAAGTCCGCCAGAAATACCTTGGTGGCCAGAACTCCATCACTGATAGAACAATTCGAGTTTCAGGGATATCTCCAAGATTAAGAAATGAAACAGCTCTAAAAGATCATATTGAGAATTTAGGTATTGGTAATGTACGGTCAGTAAGTTTCTGTCGAGACTGGCAGGAACTGGACCGGTTATTTGATGAACGGGAAGCTGTCATTATCAAACTTGAGCGTGCATGGAGTGAATATCTAGGACCCACATGGGATCCCGATAGTGAAAACGGGTTCCCTGCTCCTTCGCCATCTTCTGGTGGCTCGATTAATACCTCGCGAATCTCGATTGGCCAGCGAGTTGCGGATGATCTTGAAGCTTATGAATCAGATTATGAGGATTTGACTGACTCCAATGAGCAATCGAGTTTGTTGATTCCTCGGCAAAGTGTATTACAACTTGGGTCCAAGACTAGAGGGTTTACTAGGCCAACTGAGAGAGAAGGTTTCCTGGGATTATGGGGCGCTAAAGTGGATGTAATTGACAAGTACACGTATATACTTGAAGAGATTGATGCGGATATTACTGAAGTTCGCAAGAGCGAGTTCCCAGCTACTGGGACTGCTTTTGTAACTATGGATTCAGTAGCGAGCGCCCAAATGACTGCACAAGCAGTGTTGGATCCACGGCCTTATAAGTTGATTGCAGATACCGCTCCTGCTCCTCACGATGTTGTATGGAGAAACCTTTATATGAGCAAGGGAGAACAATTTTTAAGGACCTATTCGATCACATTTGCAATTGCAATTTTGACTGTTGCCAGTTTAGTGCCTATTTCGTCCTTGGCGTCTTTTTTACAGTATGAATCGATCAAGAAAATTTGGCCCGCATTGGCAGACTTGCTCGAACAGTCTGAGTGGGCACTCACATTTGTGACTGGTATTTTGCCTCCACTGTTGTTGACATTGTTCAATGTGATTATGCCGTATTTTTATGTCTATTTGTCAACCTTGCAAGGGTTCGTATCGCATGGTGAAGTAGAACTATCTGTGATTAGCAAGAACTTTTTCTATGTCTTTTATAACTTGTTTTTATTCTTGACAGTAGCAGGAGCTAGCTACTGGTCTTATCTTAAGGATACTACTCAGATAGCCTATGAATTAGCTAAGCAAATGAGTCAATTATCACTCTTCTATGTTGATTTAATCATTCTCCAGGGCATAGGAATGTTCCCTCTACGGCTTCTTCAGATGGGTAGCGTTGTACGATTCCCTCTCTTTGCTGCTCAATGCAGATCACCTAGAGATTACCGAGATCTATATAAGCCACCAATCTTTAACTATGGTATTCATTTGCCTCAGCCATTGTCAATTCTCATTATTGTACTGCTATACAGCGTGTTGTCAACGAAAATCCTCGCTTTTGGGACCATTTATTTCATTTTCGGCTATTTCACCTACAAGTACCAGCTAATGTACTCGATGGTCCATCCTCAACATTCCACTGGGCAGGCTTGGCCACTGATTTTCCGCAGAGTTTGTGTTGGGATAGTATTGTTCCACTTAGCAATGGCGGGTATGTTGGCATTACAAAAAGCTTACTTTTTAGCCACCATCCTTACCCCTCTACCAATAATGACGTTTGCATACTGGTATAATTTTGAAAAGAGCACTGCACCGCTTCTTCATTTTATTGCTCTACGTGCTATTGACACTGTTGGAAGCGGGACGATCAGTTCTGTAGAAGAAGGTAGGGGTGCAGAAAACGCAGTTGAAGATAATAGTGAGGAAGAGGTCGACGATGAAGAGTCTAATTCTGATACAGGCCCCTTGAACGTTGTACGAAATTCGCTGACGTCTAGGTCATCTCCACAATGGGCATCGCTTCTTCGTAGACAACGTTCGCGAAGCAAAACTTTGGATGAACAACGAGAACGGTTCCAAACTTATATCAATCCCAATATGATTAAACCTCTTGATGGTCCATGGATTGGACTTGAGGGAGACGAAGTTATTTTTGTCGATAGTGAAGGCACTAGGAGGAGGAAAGTAAGATTTGAGGAGTGGGAGTAAATTGTCATTGCATCATTTTGTTATTTCTAGATAATCATTAATTAATATATATTTTTTCTTTGTCATCAATTCGTAAAACATCTTCATACCCTGTGATCCATATCTTTCAGAATACGTTACTGCACGTCTATATACCGCCATTTCTAATCAACATCAATAATGATGTAAAGACGTAATCACAAAACACGGTCTTTAGTATTATAGCACTCGCGGTAATTGCTATCGCCGTAGGATATCCGCACCTCAGAATGGTCGTTAGGACCTCTGCGATATTAAAATTCACCGCCCAGCCTACGACTTTTGCTGCAAACGGGATATCATACGACCAGATAAGCATCAATATGGGAAACAGTTTGGATGACGATGCTATTAGTACCGCCGTAGATAGTGCGTTGGGCCTCTTCCAGCCCACCAATTTTGCAGCTAAGAACCGGATCGTAAGATGAACTATTACAGTGTCCAGAATGCAATACATGAGATAAATGAAATATTGGATAAGCACTCTCTGCTGGAGAATGAACTGATTCGCTGCTGATGGGTTGGCACTCTTTTCAGCACGTGCCCATGTCAAGTACACGTCGAACAGCGTGATTAGTAACCACATCCGCCTTGCCTGTGGATGTAATCTGTCAATATTTTCAGACGGAGAAAGTACGTTGAACACCAAATGTCTGTATGCTTGAGGCTTCAGTAGCAGCAGATCGATTGCTATAACGACGCCATCGTATTCTATATATTTATCGGCAAATTTATTACAATTGGGACACGCGGTGCTTCGAATATTTGTAGGAGAGTAGGATACGTATAACGAACTAACAGTGTGGGTACATTCAATACAGATCATGGTTGGTTGACTGGAGGATAATATTGGTGAAGCTCATACCACATATGGATCAGGACCATATAAACAGTTACCCTTGCCCTGGTATCAACACCCCCTCCGACAGCGAGAAGACTGTTGCACAGACAGAGAGAAAGCAGAAGTATATAATATATATAAATCATTAGATATTAGTGATTAAATAGAGCAGGAAATGACAAAAATCCACATGCAAATATATATATTATGGATCACGCACAAGCTACTCTTTTTCCCGTGTTCCTCTATACTTGGATAATAACAATAAAGATGGCAAGAAGGGAGTACTGAAAATTGGGATTACTGCTACAGACCAACAAAAAGGCCTTGGGCTTGTTTTTGTGTCTCTATTCCTGTTCCTGTTTCTCATTACGTTTTCCACTCGTTTGATTTACATGAAATCATCTTCGTCATCGAAATCATCATAATTGGTAGTGTCCTTGTTTGCATCAATTTTAAGAGAAGTATCCTTAGCAATTGGCTTGGGCTTCTTTTTACCTCTACTAGCACGTTCTTCACGCTGTTTGTCATTGGTCAGGGCATTCAAAGTACTAGTTACTTTCCTGGCCTGATCACTACTAAGGGGTTTACAGACATCCCGAACAAAGTCAGTAATGAAATTTGCAAACTGAAGACTAGACTTTTCAGAAAGATCAGTGATTATCGGCACTAAGGTTTTGCGAAGGGTTTCGAATTCTTGCTTGTTCGTGGGTTTGAATATAGCTAAGTCGGATAATTTGGCAGGAGCACTGGCAGCAGCGGCAGCGGCATCCGCAGTAGCAGCAGCTCGAGGATGGATATCAGCGGCGCCAAGTAAAGCAGCAGCATTGTTGACATCGCTGTCGACCTCGGCCTTGCGTAGTCTTTCCTTTTTAGAAGCGGCATCTTCTTCGGCTTTAGCCAGAGCAGCCTTCTCACGAGCTTCTTGTTCCTTCTTCTCTCTTTCAGCAGCTCTTTGAGCCATAGGAACTCTAACACGAGAAGGACCAGATGGGGTTGAATCATCGTCGGATTCACCAGCAGCCTCCCAGTCGTCTAAAACACCAACTTCTTCTTCATCATCAAAGTTTCCTGAGCCAACAGGTACTTCATAATCTTCGTCATCCCAGTTTGACATGGTGTATTTTCTATGTTTGTGGGTTTCTGGATAGAGATGGACCTATCTTAATTTTTTTATTTTTTCCTTAACCTGTTGTCTCAGTAACTGTCAGGTATGCCGTACTTTTCCAAGCCTTCTAGTTCACGGATTTCGTGTGATACGAAAATTTGAAATGACCTAGAAGTAATAGAAGAAAAGAGTAGCTGTGGTACCGAACTGGTTGTCTTCTTGCCCTTGCCCTAGCCTCCTTTTCCCTCTGACGCCGTAATATATGCGGCTACTTTCTTCCTCGATAATGCGATAACTTAGTACAGTGCTATACTGCACCTCAACGGATTGTTATTTATCGAACATACATGTAGTACTCTCACACGCCATATTCCAACTCACTGTAACTCGCCTCGTGTGATTGTGATATTAATATGTCGATTACTCAATCCAAGGAATGGCTGGAATGGCTGCAAAGGTCTGGAATTGAAATAAATGGCAGTTGTGAAATTAGAAAGACAGACAATGCTGGAAATGGTCTGTTTTTCAGGGAACAACTGAGCAGCGGAGACAACATAAAGAGCACCACAACACTCGTAACAGTCCCTAAAAATCTCATCATTACAAAACAAAATATAATAGAATTTGCTAAAACAAGACCTTTTTTGAAAAAATTACTCTACAAGACAAGCTGTGGTGAAGATCAGCCAACTGACTCTCCTATACCGCCTACTTCTAAACAATGCCTGAGTAGATTCCTGATCTACCTGATTCTCTGCTCTCGCCGAGGAACCTCAGATCCAGATTTCGGTCTGTGGCTGAAAAGTTTACCTCCTGGCAAGGAAGTTGACCTCCCATTTACATGGCCAGACGACGACCTAGATGAATTAGAGAGATCCAGTATATTCGATGCGATTATTGCTAAAAAAAGTAATCTCAAATTGTCGTACGAAGATTATTTTTCGAATGTCGAATTTAGAAAAGAAATCGCCGCATTTATTGGCTCTGGCAATGTAAGCATAACGAGACAAATTGATACGGAAGTTAGTTATCATGACTGGCAGTTGGTTGAGGAATGGATTTTATCAAGAAGCTTGAGTATTCCAAGAAAGGCAGGAGGAGAAAAAGGAGAAAGTGAACTAAAAGAGAGCGAAGAAGAGGTCGAGTTTGATCTTGCACTTGTGCCCTTGATTGACCTCTGTAATCACGACGCAAATGCTAATGCTCGCTATGAAGTAGACGAACATGGTAATGTGGTTCTTTTGTTAGTAGACTCTGAAGGAATATTAGCAAATAAGCAAATAACTATCAGCTATGGATCTGATAAAAGTGCTGGGGAGTTTTTATTCACATATGGATTTATCCCAAAAGGTTACGAAACGTCCAAAGAACTATCTCGCTTCTACTCTGTCGATGATACAAATATCGTTCAACTTTTAGACCCAGACAACTATTCCAAAAACGAAGAGCGTATCCCTTACACCTTCTTGACTAAATTTCTTGATCGTCCTGTTAATAGATTTCGGATATCATATCCTTTGGCAGACTCTCCATATCCACGTTGGCATGATGATTTAATTTTCTTATTAGCCTGTGAAGAGTCTTTATTAGTACATAAAGATGAAGAACAAGGTTATCTAGAGTTATATTATTGTGATTACGAAGTTGACTTGAACGACGTGGAAAGATTTCTAATTGCCGTTGATAGAACGAAGTTTCTTAGCGAGATTGTTCCTTGTGCGGATAAACTAGCCGAAAAGTTCTTGAATGCCCTGCTAACGCAGATCGAATCGGGTGGTGACATTGGTTCGTCGGCAAACCTATCTCGTACCAGTCACCATCAATTAATTGATCTCGAGAAGAAACTCATTGAAGAGACTTTAAACGGCATCCAACATCATAAGGAAGAAGTAGAAAAACTGAATTTGAATCGAGTGGATTTGAATAAAGTCAATGATAGTTTGAAAAATGTCACACTTAGTTGAAACAACCCTAACCGTTATCGTTATCGAGGAGCAACCAAACCCTTGCCCATATCTTAAACCGATTCGACCCCCGTCCCCTTCCTTGCGCTTACTCTGGGCTGCGAAAATATCGATATAGATTCTAGATGTTAATAATTAGTTCATAGACGGTATTGCTACTGTTTTCAGTCTAGTTTCCTGCTAGCCAGTCAATCATCCGAAATTAACCCCCCCAAGCCAAGCCAACTCCTTCTTAACCCCCACCTCCGATAAGCGCGGAGATGCCTGCCGGCGGGGGTGAAACATTCACCTGTCATTCTTCCCACTACTTAAGATAAGCCTTTGCTTGTTATATCAGTACAACCATTCGTCTCTTCCGATAGCTACATCAATTCTCTCGACCCGTACGTATACTTTTCTCAGTCCATAATGGTTACCTTTTCTTCTTCATTTCATCCATCTCCAGATGTTGATGCTCTCAGAAAGCAGTATGTTGGTAAATCACTTCAGGAAATCCCTACTCCTGCTTTTATCGTCAATCGTAAAGTAATGGAGAAGAATTGTGAAACAATGTTACAAAGAGCTGCCAATATGAAAGCTACCTTTAGAGCACATGTGAAAACCCACAAATGTGAGGAAGGAGTGATATTACAATTGGGCTCTAAAGGTCAATGCGATAGAGTAGTGGTATCTACTTTAATGGAAGCATGGAAAATGATCCCTTTCTATCGTAGTGGTCAAATTAAAGATGTCTTATATGGACTTCCAGTAGTGAAATCTCGTCTTGATGAGCTTGTTGCTCTTAGAAAAGAGGTTCCTGAAGATCTACGTCTTATGATTGACCATCCTAGTCAGATTGATTTGCTAGTCGCTGAGCATTCAGAATCGGAGAAACCATGGTCTATCTTTATTAAGGTTAATATGGGTACTAATAGAGCTGGTGTTATTAGTGAATCTCAAGAATTAGAGGTACTGATTAAAAAGGCCTTGGCTAACACTAAATACGTATCATTATATGGATTCTACTGCCATGCTGGCCATTCATATGCATCTTCCAGTCAAGACGAGGCCAAGAAATACCTGTATCAAGAAATTGAAGCTGCCAACAAGGCAGCTGTGATTGCTAAATCATTGAATCCTGATTTGGATTTGGTTATTTCAGTTGGTTCCACACCTACCAGTCACTCTTCAGAAGCAGTTGAACTCGACAAACTTGCCAATCTATCTGCTAAACTCGAGCTCCATGCTGGTAATTATCCATTCTGCGATTTACAACAAATTGCAACCAATTGTATTACCAAAGATAATGTCGCATGTACAGTTCTTGCAGAAGTGGCTTCTTGTTATGAAGGCAGAGGAAGCTTAGCTCCCGGTGAAACATTAGTAAACGCAGGAGTCATCGCTTTAGCTAGAGAGCCAGGCCCAATTGCAGGACTTGGCCAAGTGGTTACTCCTGGCCACGAAGGATGGTTTGTAGGACGTCTCAGCCAAGAACATGGTATTCTGGTCCCTGGACAGTCTTCTGCAACCCCTAGTTTCCCAGCATTGGGCGATAGGTTGCAAATTATTCCTCAACATTCATGCATTACTGCCAATGCCTACCATTGGTATTATGTTACCGATGGAGGTGATAAAGTAGTTGATATCTGGTCAGCCTGGAGAGGATGGTAATAGATAACTGTGTATGTAGAAATAGTGATTAACAAGAGGAATAATAAAAAAAAAGTCAGATATGTAAGATCTTTAGGTCAGTGGTGACATAGGGAACGAGAGATATTTAAGATTAAGTTTTTATTTACTATTTACTTATTTAGGAAGAGCTGCGATACACTCAATCTCAACATCAGTATGTAATGGCAATTGATGAACGGCCACACAGGTTCTTACTGGCTTGGGTTCAGCAAAATATTGAGCATATACTTCGTTGACCTTAGCAAAGTTTTCAATATCGTCAAGGAAAATATTCACCTTGATAACATTATCAATATTAGTACCAGCAGCTTTTAAAACGGCAGAAAGGTTCTCGAGAATTTGTTTCTATTTGAATTCGTTAGTACCGGTATAGTAAAGGTGACCTGAATCGTATAACTTACAGTTCTGTCAGCAACACCGCCTTCAATCAATTTCCCAGTCTTGGGGTCAGCGCCAACTTGGCCTGAACAGTAGACTAATCCATTGTGAATAAGGGCCTGAGAGAGGACAGGGATAGGAGCAGGAGCTTCAGTAGTAAGAACTTGTTGTCTATAAGCCATTTTTGATTTGATTTGATGATTGAATATATAAAGAACAAGAAAAGCCTCTCTCTACTGGGATCAGGTTTTACTTAAATAAATAGGATGGAAGGGGGGGTCGTCCAACGGAGATTCCGCTCCGCACGCACTACCTCCGGATGAAAGCCGTGGCGGCAATCTACCCCCGCAACCCCCGCCGGAACACCCCCTTCATGGTGCAATATTGACCCCCCTGGCAGCCCCCACCCGCTATGATAAGCTTAGACGCGGGTATCTTATCTGTAGACCTATTAACGGACCGAGCCCTGGCGGGGACTGTAGACAGTAGGGACTTTACTATATGACTATACTAAGAAAGTATATAAAGGTGGATTAAGGCCGAAAGGTAAAGAAAAAAGATTACCCAAGGATCTAACAAATCAACTACAAATACCATCATGACTGTCGACCAAGTGATCCCTCCTACTCCTTATCAGATTGATCCCTCAATCATCAATCGCTTCGATAAGGAATATGTTAATTTCTTCAATAACCATTTGACCACTGCCACAAACTTATTATATACTCATCTTGGTAATCTCAAGGAAATCAAAGCTGGTGGTAACGTTATCCCTGGCCAGAGTCCATTAGCAGAGTTAAAGTCTATTCATGACGAGCAAGTACCAAGAAAGTATACTAAAGGCGAAACTAGCATTCCGGTTCGTGTCTTTACTCCTTTAGGAGAAGAGCCTGAAAATGGCTGGCCCTGCACTGTTTGGTACCATGGAGGTGGTTGGGTATTAGGTAGCATTGAGACTGAAAACTCATACTGTTCTCATATTGCTGATAATGCTAAATGCATTGTAATCTCGGTTGATTACAGACTGGCTCCCGAATTTCCCTTCCCAGCTTGCATTGACGATTCTTTTGAGGCTCTTTTATACGTGTATGAGAATGCCGCTAGACTGAGGGTTAATAACACCAAAATCGCTGTGGCTGGATCATCAGCTGGTGGTAACATCAGTGCTGTGTTGACACATAAGTTTGCTTCTGACGAAATCAGCAAGTCATATCCTCCTTTGGCATATCAATTATTAATTGTTCCAGTATGTGACAATACTGCCGATAGTGACTCTCATCTATCATACAATGAGTTTAGAAACACTGTTCAATTACCTAGAGACAAGATGTTGTGGTACAGAAACTTATATTTGCCCAACAAACAGGACTGGAACAACCCTGTTGCCAGCCCATATTTCTACCCATCCGAGAGCTTCAAGACCTGTCCTCCTGCTTTTATTGCTGTTGCCGGATGTGACGTGCTACGAACCGAAGGTGAAGAGTATGCCAGGAAACTCAAAGAAGCCGGCGTTGATGCCAAGCTTGTTATTTATCCAGGAGTTCCTCACACCGTGATGGTCATGGACGATGTTCTTACTCAAGGCAAACGACTTGTCAAGGAGACCACCGATGGCCTGAGAGAAGCTTTCTACAACTAGACTATGTATAGACAATAATAATATATTTCATTAATTAATTAAAATTTAAAAGTAAATACTGGTTGCATATTCTGGACAGAAAGAAAATCTTTCCGATCTCCTGCCGTGCAGTCTAGACGCAGGTCAGCGATGGGTATAAAAAAGAAACAATGTTTTGAAAGCCTATTTTACTGAGGCGTTATTTGTTTCTCTATTCGTGGTCATCGAAAGTGTCAAACCAAAAATTTAAAAATTTGTCATAAACGACACACAACAAACACTGGCTGATATTCTTTCCAACAATGTCATCTTTAACAACTCCTCCAAACCATGATAGCCACGAACGAACGCCCTCTCCTGGTAGGGTTGCTTATTCTACTGGCAGAGGCGGAGCTGGTAATATCAAACACGGAGACGAAGTGCCACATCCAACGGAAGGTAACGTTGGTGATGGAGTACCTAAGATCAAACAAAAAGTATACACTACTGGGCGAGGAGGACTTGGAAATATGAGAGCCAATAAAGATGAAAAGAGCGCTCGAATGGCTCAAGATGTTGATACTACTGCTTTTGATAACGACCCCTTTCCTAGTAAGAGCAATTCTTCCATTGGTAGAGGTGGATATGGTAATGTGAATGCTGCCAGAAACCAGGAGTCTTTACTTAGTAAAGCAAGAAAGCTGTTTAAGAATTAGTCTTTTCTCTGAAGACTGCTAGAAAAGTACGACAGTCATGAATGTGACCACACGAGTCTTTACTTTGTAAGACAAAGTTATTTTAAAAACTAGCTGTTATTTTATTAATATTATTTATTTGTTTGATTTTGCTTTTCTTGGTCGCAATACAACTACATCTTCGTCATTTAAAGTACATTCTTTTAAGCCAGCTTCGTCCAGATCTAGAAGTGGTTGACCATCTCTACTGATTTGGATTCCTTTATACAGTATACATTGTAATCGATAACGGTAAATGGTTTCACTATATTGACTGTTGTTCCTTTCACTAGAGGGTGGTACAAATGGCCTTTTTAACGAATTAGGACAGTCACTAAGGAGAATCAATCCCCTTTCAGTGCTATTAATTAACTTATTTCTGATTGGATTAAAGTTAAGACATTCCTTTTCCTCACTCAATAACGATCCAAAATCTTCTATTTCCATTATTGGTTTCACTGTATAGATATTATACAAGAATCTATATTCTCGATGAATCACTTGTAATAATATAGTCAGATTGTCAATAACACACTTTACACAGGGTAGTTTTAATAGTAGTATACTGTCTGGATGGTCTCTTATGTAAGACTGAAACCAATTGACATAAATCCTTAGCGCAGGCAAAAAACAACTTGTCTTAAACCAATCTTTACCAAACGTATTGATTGTTCGTTCAAGCATGCTATTCATGAATTCCATATTTAGTTCTAACATAAATGGATATTCGATACAGCTGTTATGGGTGTCCTCTAGTCTGTCAAATATTTCAATAAACATAATCTGCAAAACAGATAAACGAATGAATGCCTTTTCTGTCAACGTCTCTCCGTAGACCCACGTCTTTAATTGCTCTAGCAATAAAGATTTGGTTCTACTGAACTTTCCGTTTTTACGTTCAATCTCCGATTTTCCTGTCAAACACAACCATTCAAATGTACATTTGACATAATGAACATACTCTTCCAAGTGGCAGTGAGTTGTCGTGCACACAAAGTCATCCATTCGTTCCATATACGGTTCAAAAGAAAAAAACCCGCACACATGGTCAAGTTCATTTTGGCCCACCTTGTCGAGCGTTACATATCCTCTACAACACCAATACAACATACTGAAAGTAGCACGATTATTTGCCTCATAGATAGTTGTGGCTAATGCATTGTAAACAAGTGAATCTGAAGTAGCTACGTTAATAGATGTTCGATAATAAATCCGACACCGCTTATACGGATCCAGACCAGGTTTATTATTTTTTGAATATTTAGCATCATATTGACAAATGTTTCCTAGTTGGTATGTAATCTGTTGAAGGGTCTTACGAAGATTAAGTTCGTTTGCCTTTGAACATAGGGTAATAGCAGTATCACTGCCATTGGTCGACCTGCCACTACCATTATCCGTCCAATCACCATTTACAGTAACCCCTTTCTTTCTCTCTTTACTATTTGGATTCAATCCCAATGGTTCAAACAATCTATGAATATCAGGGGTTGATCCGTACGTTTCTAATATTCGTTTAGCCAATTCTCGGTAAAAAGTTGTTAGATTTTTATAAATCTTTAGCAGTCGCCCGTGAAATCTACTATACAAAATTGGATAGTCATTGTATTCTGATTTGAAAAATCCTACCTCATGACAATACTGGTCAATTGTTGGGATAAACACTTCTGTCTGAACTGTGATGATCCAGTATACGGCAGACTTAAAATTCTGAAATAGTGATAGAGTTACACTAGCCTCTATATATATTAAAGCGCCAAGGATATCTCTATCGACTCGATCCAACTGGAGATTACCAGATGCATCTCTTACTGTTTTATAATAGCCACGGTCGTCCCATTGACTGCGTTCCAAGCACACATCTGCTAGCTCTGTTACTTCTTCCTTTATAAGCTTCACCAGATCCTTTTCCAAGGTTAATAAAGGCGTATATTGCTCTATTAAACTGCTCCAATAGGCTCTGTTATAGGTTGTAATTGGCATTGTTTGTAAGAAGACATGAGAGCTATTCGTTATGTTAACATAATATCTGATATTCTTATAGTATTTCCAGGAGATAGAACAGCAAACTGCGAATTTAAGATAATACAAATAAGATATTATATGGATATAATGTGAATGGAATATGAGAAAGTTGGTGATCCCAGACAAACAAGAATTGCCGCATACATAACGGCTGTAGATAAACAGCATAAACACGATCTTATTATTCTGTTCCATTCAATAAAACCCATTTTTATCAGAACTTCATTGAGAAGTTCGTTTGCTTCATAAAGCTGTCACTCACCTCCTTATACAATGCCTGAGGGAGGTGCCTGTGTATATTACGCCCAAGGGAGATGCAATAGAGGTGAAAATTGCAAATATTTGCATGTTGATACTTTGTCCAAATACTTAAGCAAAAATAGAAATAATCTTGCTTTTGAAGTCTACGGCCGAGAAGTGAATGATGATTTACGGGCACCAATAAAGTGGAAATTCTCTTCCTATTCTCTTCCATTTCACACCAACCTGATTAATGGATCTGATTTATCACAAGAAGAATTGAGGTTCATGGCATATCAAGCCAGAGAGAAAGGGACATTGCAAGAGTATGAGAATGATCTTCGTATTAGAGGACAGGAATTCGATTCCAAGCTAAAATATGTCAGGGACGATACGAGAAGAGCTGGCAGATATCTGGAAATGTCCGAGACACAATCGATGAAGCCATATGGTCCAGTTCAACCGACGACTACCTCTACAGGATTTGGGAGTGGAGGAGGATCAGGAAGAGGCTTAGGTAACACCTCGTCTTCATCATCATTTGGGGGGTCAACGGCGGGAAGCAGCGGGTTTGGTTCGACAGCATTTAAAGCCACCGGTGCATTTGGTAGTACAGGAAGTGCGTTCGGTAGTAGTAATACAGGAAATTTATTTGGTGGTGCGGGCAATGCATTCGGTGGTAGTGGTACAAGCAGTGCTTTCGGCAGTAGTAGTACGGGTACAGGAAGCACTGGTGGTTTTGGTACTACGCCGTCGTCTTCGACTCCAAATCCCACATCCACTGCTGGAAATGCTTTTGGTAGCTCTGGTTTTGGTAGTCATGGGTTCGGCCAATCTCCGTTAGCAGCCCTTGCAAAACCTGCAAGCACCACCAGTGCATTTGGCGGTGGTAGTAGTGGTTCAACGTTTGGCAGTGGAACTTCATTTGCTAATGGATCGGGATTTGGGTCAACAGGTGCTGTTGGCACTACTCCCTCTGCCTTTGGTAGCAATAACGGCACTGGATCACCATCATCAGCCTTTGGGCAGACCACGATTCCTTCGCCATCAGTATTTGGAGAGCCGACAACACCTTCTTCGTCTCCATTTGGCGCGTTGGCGAATTCTGCACAGTCTCAATCGGGATCTGGATTTGGACAGCATTCATTTGGTAGTGGTAGTGGTGTTTCTCCATTTGCCTCATTGGCAGGTAGTACTAATACGACATCTATTTTTGGCTCAAGCGGGAACACAAATACAAATACAAATGCAAACCCTGCTGCTGTAGCGACTCCATCTTCTCCATTTGGATCTTCTCCATTTGGTCAGATCAGTAATAGCAATGCTTCTTCTTCGTCTTCGCCATTTGGTCAATTAGCTAGTAAGTCTATTAATTCAAATCCTTTTGATGTTCTTGCTAATGAAGAAGACAAGCCAGCGGCCACAGAAGACAAGCCTGCTGCTGCCACTGCCACTGCCACTGCCCCTAGTTCTAGTTCTGCATTTGGAAACACATCAGTAGCAGAAACAACGGCTGATGATCCATTTGGCCAAACTTCGCTATTCAGTTCTTTGTCAATTGGGGGCAACAACAATAGCACTACTCAAAATGGTACTGCACCATTTAGTCAGACTACTGCTTCCACAGCTGCTGCTGCTACCAGCCCACTCTTTCGAGAGCAACCACTCGCTCGACAACCAACATTCGGTCAACCTTCTGCATTCTCATCCTCGCCTTTTCGCCAAACTCAGCCACAAACTAGTAATATGTCTTCTTCAAACGTTGAACGTTACATTCAAGGTAAAACCCCTGAAAAGCTACTGACCATGGATGAGCTAAGTGAGGAATTTAAAACTGCCTTCAGCTCAAGTAGATTTACTCTCGGTCAAATTCCAGATATTCCTCCCCCTCTTTATTGTAGATAATAATATGAATTAATGAGCTTAAAAATAAATAAATAAGTGTTAATTATCAGCTAAAATTTAAAAATATTTCTTAACTGTTGTTATCAACACGTTTCTCTGCTGGTTTGCCAGAGAAAAAGCTTCCTTATATTGACGAAGAGTTTGTTGTAAAAATTGCTCTTTAGTTATCTGTCCTTCACAAATTTTCTTCATCATTTCCTCTGTCTCTTTTCTCAGAAAAGGTTTAGTCAGAGCCATGTCAAAGCCAATTTGATCATAGCTCTCCACTAATGCAATTCCCAAGTTAGACGGGATCATTATCGGCAATGAACTATTACCGCCCCGGCCCCGACCTCCACCAGCACCGCCGAGATTATGTTTAACAACATAACCTCTTGTTACAATCTTCTCAATATGCTCCGCCATAGTTGCATCTGTGCCTATTCCGTTGGCATCCATTAATGCGATGAGCTCCGGTTCTGTGAGATGACTTGGCGGGGAAGTTTTACCATCTTTTAAAAGCGCTTCAGCAATATTCACTTCCTCATGAAGTGTGAATTCAGGCAATTCATTAGTTTCCCATTTCAAATATGGATATACGTCGAGGAAATTTCTTTCCAATACGACCAATCCGCTAGCGTTGAATCTTTCATCACTCCAATCTAGCTGCACATTTGTTGTTTGGCCCTTGGCGTTGTCACTACAACAAGCTAAAAAATGTCTAGTAACAAATTCGTAAACTTTCTTGTGATCAAGATCTAAACCAGAATCCTCACCTACTCCCTTGATTGGATGAATAGGAGGATGTGCTTTATCATCATGTTTACCTTTTCGTGGCTGGGTGAATTTGCCATCCAAAAGACTGATAATTATGGTTAGTAGCTGTTCTTTAAAAAAAGCCGGTAATAGAACCGGCAAGAAATCATTACATACTCTTTCGAATACTGACCCCATCTATTGTCATGTTTTTGCTTTTCAATTAATTTCCGGAGATCTATCGAAGGATCAAATTGGTCCGTCTCGGTTCTCGGATATGAGATAAAACCCAGATTGTACAACCTTTCTGCAACCTGTCTTGTTAATACTACTTTGCTTTGTTTTGATCCCCATATATTTACTCACATCCATAATCTTCTTGGAACTCATTTTCAAAAATCGAGCGCCCTGTTTTTGAAGCTCAATAGTAGTTAATGGAAGCGGTTTCAATTTCGAGGTGGGCTTACTGTCGACCTTGATAATAGTTCCCTTATTAGACTTGTTCAGACATCGTTCAAATATTATCGTCGTCGCCATTCTATCATACAGACGACCTCTGTCCCAAGAGAAAGAAACTGCTTTTCGACCTCTCTTGACCTTTACATCGATATACCAAAAAGGTTCTGGCTTGAAATCTTTTACTCGTTTATATCGATCAACAACAAAACCTAAAGTTGGAAATTGACATGATCCATAGGAAATAACCTTTTCCTCGCTTAACGCGGGTACGGAGTTTTTCAAGGTCATTGTCAGGAACCTAGTAAACGCAGCACCAACTCTTAAATCGAATTCAGACCTTCCCAGTACCGCATTAGCTTGCCTCAGATCTAAATTGACAGGTGTTAATGCAGCTTGTCTAATATGACTTGGATCTGTGTTATTAAAAATAGCCCTTTTGATGTCACTATCAACCAACCGTCTGTTTGTATTTTGAGCTATCTTACAAATCTCCCATCCAATATTCTCTCCTTCTCTATCACAATCTGTCCATATAAATAACTTATTTGCGTTTCTACTCTCTGTTCGGATATTTGACGCCACGTCTGGATTAGTTTCTTTAATAATGATTGGCGCCTCGAATAAAGTACTTGGATCAACGGAACTCCATTTTTGATATTGATCTGGAAAATCTATAGAGTTGATATGACCCATAACACTTGTAATCGTAACATCACAAGCTCCCCAGTCTCTGAAGTTGAATGAAAAATCATAATTCTTGATGTATTTGTTTCTTGAAGAACGCTGTTATTTGCCAGGTTAGCTGGCATTCATTGTTATCTGTAACTTATACTAACTTACTGTCCGAAATTGCCCACCACAAAGTGACTGTGCGACGCTCTTTGCAATTGACGGTTTCTCCGCTATACAAAGAACTTTCATGGTTTAAGTCGAATCCGGTGGTAAACAGAAGAAAACGCGATACTAACGCGAAGTTCCCCTGAGTTTTAAAATGCACGGTGATCGAGATTAGTAGATATGCTACTATCGGGGTTAACCTGCAATCTGCAGTTGGGATCTAGCAAACATCTTTTTATTTTTTTTTTTTTTTATATATTTATTCTTATATCAGTATACACTATTAAGATGTTTGCAAAAAGTGGCTTTTATATGTATTGTTACCAGGCTATTTCCATGCAGGATTTGCCTAGCAGTGTGCATCAGGGTGCTTGAAGAAGTTGATGAGGTCTGTGAGACCTTTCGCTTCGCCAAGTACCATGCGAAGATTGCGTCCACTTTGTGTCCGCAATTCTTTCGCTACAAACATCTTAATAGTGTATACTGATATAAGAATAAATATATAAAAAACTGCAGTTGGGATCTGTTAGAATTTATGTTATACTAGTTATTATAATGAGCCCAAGTTCGTGGCTTCATTTGCGTTCTTCTTTTATTCTTCCTCTGACTCTTTACCCCTTTATTGCCTAATATCACCCACTACTTATTATTATTCGAGTGCGTTTAGTAAGACATAGGTTTCCTTCCTATTACTGTATAACGTGAGATATATTTATTATTCATACTATTTTATATTATTTCTTCTTATTTGAGTCCATTCTCTTCTTCACCGTAGAGTTAGTTTCAGTACCCAAGAAGTAATCCCACCATCTGAAAGATGATGCATAGTTGCCAGTGAAATATTTATGATGGTCATCATGATGATCGGCCCCAGACCATATTGGCAGGATGTTACTTAAAGACCAAGGAAACTCATATCCAGAGTGAGAATCAATTGCTTGTAGTAGTCTCAGTGTAATCCATAAAAGAACTGTCACAAGGTGTAAATTGCCAAAAAAATATGCCCAGAGAAGCGGACTTCCTACAGTGCCAGTGCCAGTAAATGCTACCTCGATTGGATGTGCATATTCAGCAGTCAATCCAAAAGGAGCAGCATATTTATGATGTTGTTTGTGGACTCGTTTATATAATAGCTTTGTGTGCAACGCTCTATGGCCCCAATAATGCCAAGTATCTTCTAGAACAAAAAATACTGCGATTTGCAACGCCATGGTTTTCCAGTCAGGAAATGGAGTTTCGATAGAGATATTGAAATATTTGCAAACAGGATAAAATCCGAAAATCGGAACCGCTTCTACAAACAAGTGTGACAACAGCACTGACTTAAGGCATTGCCAATAGTCCTGAATTCCAGGGATCTTTGTGTCTTGGATCTTATATTTGCGAAAGTACGGAATCATGTCAATAATGGCCCATGGTAACGATCTGCCGAAATAGACCAGTTCATGAGAAACCAGTAAAAGAATTCCAGTAGCTAAAAATGCATTATCCACATAGTTGTAATATCGAGTCCATGCTCTTTCCAAAAGATTAAGGTCTTGTACCGGGGCGAAGAAGTCCTCCGGCTGAGTTTGGAAAGTGATATTTCTACATCCGTGGTTAGTATGGCGACTTTTTCAGGATTCTCTGCCGGGTTCCAACAACATACTCCATAGTTAGGTAATGAAAATGAAATGAAAATGGGTTTCTGGTTGCTGTTTCTTAATTATGTCTCGCACTATATATATATATATATACAGTACATGCCTTGACATGTCAGTGGTCTGATCTCTCGGGTTCGTCGTGTTGGCGATGAGCTGCACTGGTGATCGCATGTCCATGCTATGCAGGGTCCACTCGGTATACGAAATGTCTACAAGGCTCAAGCAGGGGTCAGAGCATGTCTGAAATATAGACAAGGATGTGGCCAATCCGTTACCAGTGTATAGCAATAATTATTATTTCCTTCTCGCTCCGATATTCTAAAATCAGCCATCTTCAAACATACTCTGGACCACAGACTTTTTTCTCACCCTGCGTCCTAGGCACGGCAGCACCCTAACCACAGCATTATTATCTCGTTTACTTCGTATTCTCGTTTATGAGAAGAAACCTTAATCGCGGTAGCAACACAGCCACAGCTACTGCCTAACGGCTATGAACACAGTGCCACAAAACCATCTCCAATCGGCCTCGGCTAATAGATAAAGTTAGTTTTTAGGCTACCAGACTATGGCCAGGAGCTTCGCGGCCTTAACATTATTTTCAACTGGAGCCTCACAACCAGCGGCTCGGATTGCCGGTCTGCCTCCGGCGGCTGGGCTCCGCCCAGACCCGTAGCTCCGCTTCGCGGAGAAACGTATAGGCCCCTTAACATGTGTGAGGTCCAAGCCCTCCGCGAAGCGGAGCTACGGGTCTGGGCGGAGCCCAGCCGCCGGAGGCAGACTCAGCGGAGCCACGAGTGTAGAGGCGCACCGGGAGGTTTCCTTACTGATCCATTTATTTCCGGCTATCGGACGGAGATGTCGTGTTGTAATAGGCAATTTGTGCGGACTATCTGTACGAGTTATTTCACGTGACTGGAAAATCAGGGGAAGCCACTATTGCTGATATCGGTCAGTTTGTGATCTCATATATACGATATCGAAAAATGAAAAGGTTTGCTATTACAAGTGCCAGGCGGGCTGTGCCTAGACTGGCCGTCCAAAAGCAGCCGAGAATTGTATCGGTGGTGGCGAGATATAGCTCCAGTTCTTCTGGGAGAGGGAATAAAGAGACCGCAGCACGAGCGGCCGCTGACAAAGCTGATGAAGGTGAGCAGAAGAACAGCTCGGACCTCAGTTCTGGGTCGAGTCGATCTAATGGTAGCAGCACGTTGACTGCTATAGCTCTGGCAGCTGTTGTAGGTGTTGCCTCTTTCTATACCGCCAAAACAGTCTACCAGGGTGACAAGAGAAGCTCTTCGATTGATAAGGTTTGGACTACTCCGAAGTATGGAGCCAAGGCTGAGTTCGTTCAGGCACTACCCCAGCTGCAAAGTATTCTTGGAGAAGACGGTGTTTCGACTGAAGAAGACGATCTCAAATCGCATGGTTATTCAGAATGGTCTACCTACAACATTGAAACGAACCCTATTGCCATTGTGTATCCTAGAACTACAGAAGAAGTGTCAGAAGTAGCTAAAGTATGCCACAAATATAAGCTACCGATGATTGGATTCTCGGGAGGATCTAGTTTAGAAGGTCATTTCAGTGCTCCTTATGGCGGTATCTGTATCGATTTCGTGCACATGAACAAGATTCTCTCAGTTCGTGCTGAGGACATGGATGCCACTGTTCAACCGTCCGTTGGATGGATGGAATTAAATGACCATCTTGAAAAACTTGGTAATAATCTGTTCTTTGCTGTTGATCCTGGCCCAACTGCCAAACTTGGTGGTATGGTAGCTACATCGTGCTCAGGAACCAATTGTGTCAAATACGGTCCCATGCGTGATCATATCGTTAACCTTACTGTTGTATTAGCCGACGGCACTATCATCAAAACCAAACGTCGTCCGAGAAAGTCTTCTGCTGGTTATAATCTCAACCATTTGTTTTGTGGATCCGAAGGTACACTGGGACTGATCACGGAAATCACTGTCAAACTCCATGTTGTTCCTCAGCAAACCAGCATTGGCGTTGTTTCATTCCCTACAGTCTACGATGCTACAGAAACGGCTAGTGATATCATCCGTGCTGGAATCCCCGTCCATGCGGTTGAATTCATGGATGATTTGCAAATGGCTTGTGTAAACAAAGCTGGTTATACTGCTCGCAAATGGGATGAAAAACCAACTTTGATGTTTAAATTCTCTGGTACTAAATCATATGTAAAAGAACAAATCGAACAGGCAAAGGCAATTGCTAAAAAATATTCTGGCAATAAATTTGAATTTGCGTCTGATAAGGAAGAACAGCACAAATTATGGTCTGCCCGGAAAGAGGCCCTTTGGTCTATTATGGCTCTAGGACCTGCTAATGGAAAAATTTATACAACTGATGTTGCAGTGCCCATGTCCAAACTAGCAGATCTTGTGAAAAACACTGAAGAGGATCTTGCAAAGTCTGGCCTCTTTGGTGCATGCCTAGGCCATGTCGGAGATGGCAATTTCCATGCAACTATTGCCTATGAGGAGAAAGATTTTGAAAAAGTCAAGCAGGTAGCAGGTAATATTGTTCACAAGGGATTAGAACTTGAGGGTACATGTACTGGGGAGCATGGTATTGGTGCTGGTAAGGTTGATTATTTAGTCGAAGAACTTGGGACTGATGCCGTCCAGCTTATGCGAACTGTGAAACTTGCTCTTGATCCTGAACAGCTACTTAACCCAGGCAAGATTTTCACAGAAGAATCTCTCAGTGGGAAACATTAAATAAAATATCTAAACTGTCATGAATATATATATATATATATATTAGTTATGCAAAAAGAAGAGACTCATCGGAATTCATAATGGGGATATTGGCCAGAGTTTTGACAATAAGATAAATCCAACTGTTGATACCTGTCAGAACTATGATGGAAATAGAAGCCTGTGAATGAGCCATTCGACTGATCAAAGCAAATATAATAAAACCCGGCATATGAAGCCCCTTGGATATCAATGACACGATGGTCTGGTACTAGAAAACATTCCTTCCATCGCATATATATATGGGACTTTTCTGTGTACTTTTCATGGACATATTTGTGATCTTTGGCTTGTTTAGCAATCATTCGCCATGGCGGAAATCGCGACCAATGGGCGACATCAGTTTTATCATTGGCGCCCCAGTCTTCTCGCTTTGTATAAAATGAGTGTTTGTCACTTATCATTTCTCCTTCAAAATAAGTGATTAGTGTAGGATGGTTTTCTGTCAATCCTTCAATGCGAAGATATCCACAGATGAATGCATTCTCCATGTCGACTCGTTTGATTTCGACATTTACTTCATATGTGGACCGACCTGACTGTTGTGTTCCTGCAAATGTGCTCCCTGGTCTTAAAAACGACGATGTACATGTAGCACTATCGCTTTTAGTGAAGAAATGGTTGTGATAGGCGTCTATATTGGTAATGTCAGATATATGCTTGGATTTGCCTAATATTTTCTTGACCAAAGTGTTGTCATTGCTATTATCATTATCATTATCATTATCATTAATTTCCAACCCACCATCACCCCTGTCAGAAATAAACTTGTTCATTTCACTTTTTGTTGCTAATCTTCGAGCGAGATCACTTTGAATCGACGATAATGACGCGTCGCCGCCGCTGACGTCGGATGAAGACGCCTTATCTAATGCTGGACTGTTTGAATGACTAGGTCTACTATCATTGTTCTCATCATCCACAGCCATAATATCATCATCCGATTGTCTTGGATAAAGTTTATCGTCAGCCACAGAGTCTGGTACTATCTCAGTATGTTGAGTTTGTTGTTCGGCAGGTGTGGGCATTGTTGAGATATCTTGAACGAAACACTCGTATGTCACTGGCGGACTACCTTAATAGTAATAGAATACAAAGAGTAGGAGGAGTAGTGGTTGTACAAGAAGGGAGAAGAACAGGACGATAGGAGGCTACCTGCTACTATCTTTTAGTGGTTGGTTGTGTTGAAGTGCTACTTAAATTATTATGATTTGTTGTTGGCGAAAAGAAAAAAAAGTTTAGTTGTTTGTTCGTTCCGTTATCACGATTCATAAGGTAGAGAGAATGAGTACATGACGTAAGGCGCTATTACTGCCGCCGCTGCCACTGTAGCCGTATCGTTCGTTACGTACGGCAGGACCGTATACAGAAATCACGCTTGCGGAGACCTGGGATAGTATTACAATCGATTAAGAGATGAAGATGCTTTGAAAGAATAACTCTTCTAGCTTGATATAGTCATTATCATTACAGCAGGGGATATGCTGTCTTAGCAGAGGTATCAAGAAACTATGATCTATAAAGGTTAACTATTTATAGCGAAGCTTCAAGGACTTTACACTCAATTCAGTTGTATCGTCTGCAGACCGTGTCAAAGGTGCGACAACATCGAATCACTTTAATTGGGATAAATCGGACAATGGCCAAACTATTTGGTTAGGCAAGGGACCCTGATATCGGGATTCGATACACGAACTAGTCAAACTGATATCCAGCCAGCTCGAGAGAGTATGCACCCGCCGATTTCTCTTTTCTATCCAAGGTAATGGTATGGACACCTGTTCGGAAGCTCTTTACTACATCTGGATCGACAATGGAACCGTACCACAATGCCTCCGGCGGCTGGGCTCCGCCCAGACCTGGTTCTGCTCGCTTCGCGAGCATGCTACGGTTCTCGGAAGAGTATATCTCGCTTCTGGTCAGCCGCGCGTTCTATAGGCCATTATTATTATTATTATCCGGATTAAAAAAGCTGTTTTACCCGCAGCAGCGGCTTATCTATTCCGTGGAACTCGGAATAGCTGGCTGGCTGGCGGAATTCGGAATCCAACGCACTAGCATATAATCAGTAACAATAGCCGTGCGGGTTATTCCCATTATAAAGCGCAAAAGAGATTTTTTCCGACGAGATGACGTCGTCGTCTCCCCTCCGGGGGGAAGGGAGTCTGCCTCCGGCGGCTGGGCTCTGCCCAGACCCGTAGCTCCGCTTCGCGGAGGGCGTGGACCACATAGCAAATCAACAGGGGGCGCCCCCAATCCCTCCGCGAAGCGGAGCTACGGGTCTGGGCAGAGCCCAGCCGCCGGAGGCAGA